>CAWUFW010001462.1:2200000-2487500 GCA_963921515.1 Calotriton arnoldi
TTGGGAGATTGTAGAGCAATCCGATCCACGATAGGAATACGGGAGGAAAGCCCATTCTTTGTAGGACTCCTGCTAAATAGTCCCATTCAAGTGAGTCGAACGCCTTAGTGGCGTCTAAAAAAAACGCCGCCAGGGCTAAGTCAGGGTCAACATTGTGTAATATGGTGAAAAGTGTGCGCAGGTTATGTGTGGTCGCACGACCCGGGATAAACCCTGACTGGTCGGGGAGGACCAGCTTTTCCATAAGTAAACTCAGGCGATTGGCAATGACCTTAGCGAGAATTTTGGCGTCGCAATTAATAAGGGACAGGGGCCTATATGAGTCACATGAAGCCGGCGCTTTACCAGGTTTAAGCAATGAGATGATGAGTGCTTCTCTCATGGAGGGGGGAAGCTTGCCCTGATCTAGGGCATCCTCATATACCTCCTGGAGAATAGGAGCAAGTATGTCAATGTATGCCTTGTAAAATTCAGTGGGAAACCCATCCAACCCAGGTGACTTCCCGGATCGCATTTGCATAATAGCTTCCCTGATTTCATCTAGCTCAAATGGTGCACTCAGAAATTCCCTCTGGGAGTCTCCCAACCATCCCAATGCCACATCAGAAAGGTAAGTGTCTAGGTCTAGTGTGTCTTTTCTCCCTGACGTATACAATTTGGAGTAGTGGGACCGGAATGTGGTGAGGATGTCGACTGTATCCCTATAGACTACTTCCCCAGGCCCTTCAATCTCCAGTACATAGTTTGAGAATCTAGGTTTGCGGATTGTCTCTGCCAAGGCCTTGCCTGATCTCTCTCCCTCCCCATAGCGTCTAGCCACCCAGTACTTTCCCCTGAACTTTGTCTCCCTGTTGGCTGTGTCAACGTAATCCGAGAGTTTATCCCGGAGTTCACTCTGTATTTTGCCATCAACACCTCTGGCGAGTTTAGTCTCGATATCCTTAATCTCCCTCTCCAGTTTCTGCAGGGTGCGTTGGAGGTCCCGGAGGATGCCACTGCTCTTCGAGATGCATACCCCCGTATCGTTACCTTGAACGCCTCCCAGACAGACTCAGCACTATCCACTGTGCACTTATTTCTCTGCAGGAAGTCCTCAATCTCCTGGCCTAGCTCCCTCCAGAACACCTCATCCAGCAGTGTAAGGGGGGACAGCCTCCAATTCGGGCGCGGAAAAACCCCTCCTAAAGGGGATATCTCCATCCTCACTGGGGAGTGGTCGGAAAAGGTACGGGCCATTTGCGTGACGGAGATCAGCGCCGGTGCCAGGCCCTGGGATATGAGACAATAATCTAACCTGGCCCATGAAGCAGACTTTGCAGTGAAGTGTGTGCCCTCAGCTGCTTGTGGATGTAAGTGCTGCCATGTATCCAGCAAGTCACCATCCTCTAGTATGTCTTGCAGCATTTTCTGTGCTTTAGTGTAGTGATGTGGCGCGGGGTTGGATCTATCCTTACCAGGATGAAGAGCTACGTTAAAGTCCCCCCCCCATATTATGTGGGTGGAGGCTAGTTCGAGTATCTTCCCCAACAATTCGGTAAAAAAGTCCGGGGCATCAGTGTTGGGACCATAGCAGCACGCCAAAGTGACAGACACGGGGCCCATCCTACCCCACAACATGCAATAGCACCCCTGCCTGTCACTAGCTGTGCCCGCGACTACAAATGGGGTGTTATTTTTGATGAGGATGGCAGTTCCCCTTGAGTATGAGGAGTAGGATGAAAAAACCCGATGTTCCGCCCATTTAGATGCAAAGGAGTGTGTATTATGAGGATGAAGATGGGTCTCCTGAAGCATCACAATGTGTGCCCGATGGCGATCTAGATATGACAAAACCCTCCGGCGTTTTCTAGGGTCACCCAGCCCCCTTATATTCCAAGTAAGGACGTTCAGTCCTGGTGGATGTATTGCGTTAGCCATTCAAGAATGATAGGAATTGATGAGTGTCGTATTATGCGTCTGCCTCGTGTCTGTCCGATGTAACATGCTTCCTGTGCCATAGTAACCCCAAGAACAACCACTTCCCCCCCCCCCACCCACTGGAGCATCCCAAACATGCCAGTAAGGACATTCCCTCCCCCCTCCCCACATCCCAACATTAACGTGTAACCTCTGCAGAGTAATCTGCGAGAAGAACTAAGGGGGGTACACCCTTTGGAGGGACCCACCAGGGGCGAACACGATTCTCCCCCGCCCCCAGAGAGGTAGGACGGTGAAACGGTCAGGTCTCTCTAGGGCGAGGGTGCTCGGTATTCAATGTTACTTGCCCTTGTACCATATATGTCGATGTGGCCCACCGAGTGCCCACGACCTCTTGCACATTTCGTCCTGTGTAGCAGAGGCGTCAGAGGGGGACACCACCCCGCCTTCTCAAGTCCTGTATCGTCGAGTCGGTCTCAGCCCTTAATCTGCATCGTCAGGGTTTTCATTAGGAGAGGGATCTGACGTTGAGGACTTGTTGTTCTGGTGCTTCAGCCGTTTTAGGAAGTCGTCCACCTGTTGGGGATTGGTAAAAAAGGATTGTTTGCCCTGGTGCGTGATCCGGAGTTTCGCAGGATAGAGAAGAGCATAGTCTATCTGGGCCTGTCTTAACTTCTGTTTGGCAGAGTTGAACTTGCGCCTTTCCTCCTGTAGTGCGCTTGTGAAATCCGGGTAGATAGTGAATGTAGTGCCTTCATACACTAGGTGGCGCTTTTCGCGTGCCATTTTGAGCACGGCGTCGCGGTCTCAGTAAGTTAAAAGGCGCGCTATTATGGGACGTGGCGGGCCTCCTGGTGGCGGCCTGGGGCCCAGAGTGCGGTGCGCCCTTTCTATGATAAATTGTGAGGATAGGGATGTTGCACCAATTGTTTCTGTCAGCAGTCTCTCAATGTAGTCCTCCATCCTTCCCGTGTTTGTGCTCTCTGGGATTCCCAGGACGCGTATATTGTTTCTGCGACTGCGCGCCTCCAAATCCTCATTCTTCGCGGCTATCACCTTGAGTAGCTTTTCCATCTGCGCCACATGGACCTGCATAGTAGACATGCTGTCTTCTACATCCGAGACCCGGCGTTCTGTCTCCTTAATGCGCTCCTCGTGCCCCTCCAGCTTATGGACAATGGCGTCCATGCGATTGGTCATGGTATCCATTTTATCTGCAATTGTGGTGAGACTCTGTCGCACTTCCTTTAGTAACGATTTCATTTCATCCTCTGATGAGGCGGCCGCCCCACGCCCAGCATGCTCCCCACTTTCACCAGCTTCCTCCACTTGGGTACGATTCGGCTTTTTGGTTTCAAAGGTCAGGCGGGGTTGCCTGACATCCGCTTTCCCCATGGCTGACACAGAAACAGTCCTCAGCAGCTCAGTGAGGGCCCCGGTCCAGTGGCAGAGCGCAAGATGAGGGGGGAAAGTTATTCGGGGCGCGTCTGGTGCACCAGCAGTGGCCAAGGCCGGTGTCTCTCACTCCCCCACAGTGTCAGGGTGGCCGGCAGGCCCTGCAGTGTGGCACTAGCGCCTCCTCTCAGTAGTATCTGTCAGGTTTCCCAGGTGGGGAGCGCACAGCAGCCAGTCCGCGCTCTCCCTACTCCTCCCGCCACAGTATGCGTGAAGTTCCTGCAGAGCGCAACACACGGGTAGTGGGGGTGCAGCGGGGGGCCTATGATCCCAGAGTGCCAGTGCCCAGTTCTCCCGTTAAGGCTCCCTCTCCTAGTTCTGTCGTCCTCCCTTATTGCGCCCGCAAATGGGGTGTTCTCAGGGCCATCCGGTGTCTACTGCACTCGGTGCTCTACCCAGGGGCCGTCCCCGGGTCGCACAGCGCACGGGCGATGTCCGCAGCGATCTCTGCGGCGGTTACAGACACGCAGCTCACTTTTGTGTTTTTTTTTTCCCTCCGTTTGGCGCAGAAGATGCAAGTATGCCGCTTGTAGCGGCAAGCCAGTCAGCCTAGCAGCGCGCCTGCGATCCGCCGGCAGTCACTCACCCGCGAGCCCATTCTGCGGTGCGATGGCTGCGCGGCCCGGTCTCCACGTGGGCGCCGCGGTCCTCGAGTGCCCCGACAGGTCCGGTCGCAGCTCCAGCATGCTCAGGGTTCACCAGCGGCGCCACTTGTTCTCGTCCCGCTGCGCGGGCGTCTGATGCGCCACCCGCTTCAAACTTGACCAGGCGGGGGACCGAGCCCCACCGTCCACCTCCTCACAGGCAGGAGTCGCTTAGGGTACAGGAGGCAGGATTATGTGCAGGATAAAGGCGCCGAGCGACAAGAGCCTCACATCTGTGCGGCCATTTTGTACGTGCGCCACATAGCGCCCCCAAGTACATTCCACTTCTACAAAGCGATTGTTGGTCTCCCAAAATGATGGGTTAGCCACTGGCTGGATTGACCAAGCTTGGTGTCTACCCTTAAATAGGAAATTAAACAGCACGGTTAATGATGAACGGCTTCATCTAGAGGCAGGCGATAATCAGGCATCTGCCAAAAAGTGGCACATCCAGTCAAACTACTTTGTGTTTTCCCATCCTTGTTTATATATAGGGATATCAAAGTTTTCCCAATGGTAGAGCCATCACAACTGAATAATACACAGATGCTGGTAGAAATAGCATTTAAAGGACATCCTTTTTGGTGCAGGTCTTCGAACACCATGTAGGTCATGTCCCTCATGTGCAGAGAGAAACCACGTCAGGACATTGATTTGTTTTATTTCTCATAAATAAACCATTTTGAAGGTTTGCTTATGAAAACAAAAAATACAGACTGGTCTTGTATTCAACAGAATTCCCAGAAGCAAGGAGGATTTACACCGAAAGTACTACAATGTATTTGAGGTTAAATAGGGATCCTCTATGACATATTGAAATTCTGAATTTGATTGAGGATGATTCAGATATACTTAGATACACTAACCTTCACAACTATTATTATGGATATAGACCTAAATGGGAGAGTGATTTATACTGAATTACACAATGAACAACTGTTACTAATTCCAGATGCAATATTGAGTGTTGCTACATCATGCTTAAGGAATGATGTAGCTCGCCTTGCTGGGCTAACCAAAGATCAAACAAACAGAACATCAGAAAATGTGGCTTGTAATACAGATTCTGGCACCACACCAGGCAACAAACCTGTCCCAGAGTGCAGCGTAAATTGAATTCAGGCATCTGGCTACAAGGATACAGCCATCTAGGTTGGCAAGTCAAACACATTTAGCTGCCACTATTGAATATCAAAGCATGAAGGTGTAGGTTGTAGAGGCTTGAATGTAGGATCCTGGTCTGTTGCTGAGACAGAAGGTCCTCTCGAAGTGGAAGCCTAATCGAAGACAAATACTCCGGTTCAGAAACTTTGTGTTCTACACTCTCCTGTTACAGTTTGGGGCAGTGAGAGTAACTTTGGCCCAATCTGTCTTGATCTTCTTCAGAACTCGAGGCAGCAGGTGGGAATACATACAAGAGTCCTTCCTTACATTCCGGCCAGGATCTAGGACCCAACTCTGCCCTACCTGTTGCTGTACCACATGGCAATGATGTTGTCCTTGAGGACCTGCCACAGCCTCACTTTGATGGATGGCAGAAATACTTTTAGGATCAGATGGATCACTGTAAGTTCCAGAAGAATGATGTGGAGCTGTCTCGCCTTGGAGATCAGAGGCCTCTGATCTTCACCTAGCCCAACATGCCGCCCAACCCAGTAGTAAAACACCTGTCACCAAGTGAACTATGGGTGGGGAAGGGAGAGTGGTCTGCCGCAGGTCAGGTTGGTGTCCACCAGCCACCACTTAAGATCCTGCACTGTCTCCCTCAAGATCCGGATGAAATTGGACAGGCATCCCTGATGCTGGGCCCACTGAGATCTGAGGTTTCACTGCATTGCCTGCATGTGCCATCTGACAAAAAAGGGTAAGAAGGATGCACATTTGCTGGAGACCATGAAAAGTCAGAGCTATTCTAACAAAAACCTAGGATTCATCTCAAATCACCTGGATCATATCCTGAATGTTTCAGACTCACTGTGGTAGAAGAAATGCATTGAACACTGCTGTGTCCGTAACTGTCCCAATTAATTGAAGACAGTGGGGAGCATTTAGTGGGATTGCAGCTCATTGATGGTGAAACCCAACAATATCAGAAGTTTGCCGTCATCCAGTGATGGGCTATGACGGACTGCAACTAGCTCACCTTTGACAACCACTAATCGAGGTACATAATATGTGTACTCCCAACCTCCTCACTTTCTTGAACATCGAGGGCTGAGGTAAGGCCACAGGTAAGGACAGTAAATTGAATACATTTGAACCACATGTAATTACGGTGAGACTGCAGGACAGGTATATTGAAATATAGGTCTTGAAGTTCCTGAAAGCCGAAGGAAGCTATCAAAACTCCTAAGTCCAGGTCTGATAGGATCTGTGCTGGCATGAGCATTTTGAACCTGTCCTTACTCAGAAAGGTGTTCAGTGGCGGAGGTCCAAAATAGGACTAAGGCCTTTGTCCTTCTTCAGTAAGATGAACTAATGCTAATAGCTTCCTTTCCTTTTCTCCTATTCTAGTACCCACTGTATGGCATCCTTTGACAACAGAGAGGGACTTTCTGCATCAGGATTACGGAATGTTCTACGGAAAGTTACTCTAATGTTAGAGGAAGGTAGGGTGGGTACAAGGTGAATCAAAGGGTATAGTCCTTTTGCACAATCTGTAAGGCCCATGTGCCTGGCATTATGGATCTCCAGCAAGGACAGAAATGGCATATCCTGCCACCTCCAGGCCAGGCATGAGTCTGAGGTGTCAAACTAAAGCGGCTTGGTAGCCGCTGCAGCAGGGAAGGAACACTGGAGGATTGCTGTCCCTGCTTGTTGGAGCAGTTTATGCCTGTGCCACAGCCTTGAAAGTACACTGTTGGGTATTGTGGTACAGTATGAGATGGCTTGTGTTATATGTAAGCTAGCTCTCTGGAGTACCCTCTGAATGTTTCCTATTGGTGGGGAAATTGTTGAGCGGGTATCAGTAGCCCAAAAAGTTCATGCTGTGGAATGACTGTTCTTGAGATGTTCTAGTGTCGAATCTGCCTTTTCTCCAAATAGCCTTGAGACATTTAATGGCATGTCCATTAAGGACACTTGCACGTCTCCAGAAAAACTGGTTGATCGTATCCAGGCATGCCTTCTGAGCACACCACTAGTGCCGGCGGAGGAGCGTCGCCCCACTGCCAGAAAGCAGCAAAAGAAAGGAAAAAATAAAATGATAACGGAATGTTATTATCATTTTATTTTGTCCTCCTGCTGCTGCATTGCGTGAGGGGCTGGGGCTTGCTGCAGGGGAGGAGTGGTAGAACACTCCTGTGCGCAATGACTGTTTTGTCGGCCCTCTCGGGCCGCCCAAGACAGTCATGCGCACTTTCCCCCATCTCCATCCAGGCTGCATTACAGCCTGCATGGAGAACATGTCCACCCCTACAGCCTGAGCGCGGTGTCAAGGCACTCAGACCAATTACAACGCTGCATTGCAGCATAGTGATTGGCTTAGGGGTGGGAGCCTGGCTGCCTGTTCTGACCTGGAGTCGGACACAGGCGAGCATGAGAGAAGACGTGTGACCCTGCGGCAAAGTAAGTGTTATTATTTTTTCGTTTTTTCAATGCAGCCTGCTTCCCCCTCACTCCCCATGCACCCACCCCCCACCCGCGAGCAGTGTCGGCCGTCCGAGTGCTAATAGCTTTGCCAGCGCAGACCGTAGTGTCCAGGCAAGCTTGGAGAATATACCTGGATATGTGCTGGCCATCATGTATCGTCTGAGCTAAAGAGGCCCTGAGGTCCTCCGGGCCGGTTGGCAAGATGTTGCTGCCCATGTCCCATAGTGCATGGGTGAACCTCCACAGAAGACAAACTGCATTCAGTGATCTGACAGCCAAACTAGCTAAAGAAAATATTTATTTTTTAAAGTCATCAGACCTTTTTTTACTTTGCTATTGGAGGATTTGTCAGAAAGGAATTTGGATTAGTTATGCTTTTTGAGACTTGAACAATCAGGCTCTCTGATGTACTGTGCTTGGTGACTGGCTAACTGAAAGCTGGTCTATGTCATCTAGTCACAGGTCAACTGACTGGCAGGCATGCACATGGTTTATTTAGATCATGTAGCCAGAAGGAAATCATTAAAAACTTCCTTAAACAGTAGTAAGGCTCAGAAGAAGCTGTCCTTCATTAAAGAATCTCAGTCAACACATTTGTTTCCATCTTTATAGTGAGCACCGCAACTCTAGTACCACAGACGTTCTACTAACCACCAGTGCGAATGAAGCACTTTCCTCTGTTGGTGGCCAAGGTGGTGAGTCTATCTCTTTTAGGATATGTGTCTTGCCTACTGGCATTACCTAGTTCACCATACAATAAATCACCAGTGTAATGAGCAGGAGAAATTTGTGCCCTTCCTCATCATCATTCATGGCCTGAGGGACATAGGTTGTTTCTTGCTCTAATTCCAGATCAGAATCAAACATAGCATAAATCCTCTGCTCCTACTGATGTAGGTACAAAGGAATTGGATTTGAATCTAGGTGAATGACTACCGGTTGCGCTTTCCTCATTTCATAGCATGAGATCGGAAATCAGCATCGGGATGGGGTCACTCACCTGAACCTTGGAGTTGGTGATGGTGCAGTCACAATCAGCAGCATGCTTATCTTGCAGACAAGCTCACCATTCTCTGATGGTTCTCAGCATACTAGCAGACAGGACCCCATCAGACTGCAGACTATGAAGTATAAAAAAGAAAAAGCAGGCCTCTTCCATCTATAAACCCAGGCTCTGGAACAACATCCTTGTATTCATCAGGACTGCCCCGACACTGCACCAATTTAGGAAAGAGTTGAAGACTCACCTATTAAAAAAAACTACATCACAATGCACTAACTATCCACAACCCAGCTACATTTCCTATCACTCATTGGCACTATCTTCCTCATTGACCCTGTACAGCATTCCACTGCCCTTTGGCTAGCTACAAGTTATAAAAGTACCACATACATACATACATACATACTGGAATGGAACTGACCAATGTGGACCTTGTTGCCAGAGTTAAAGTCAGTGCCAGGTCAGCATGTGCTTGGTAGCGGAGGCAGGTGCCATCGGGAGCGAGCCTGCTGGCTAAAGTTTGGTTGGAGACCCCTGCGGTCTGTGCATACGTGCCAGAGGGAGCCAGGGTAAGGATTTCTCCTTGCCTTATTCAGGTGCATTGGGCCAGGCTCCCAGCGGACCTTCACCCATGTACTCGCGATTCCGACGGGTGGAGGCCCCGACCTTTGTGGCAGCCTCTTCCTGTGTATTTCGTGTCGAGTCTGTGCAAGGAATACTGGGTCAAGTCCTTCCCTGCATGCTGGCACGTCGGAAACAATGCATGAGGGCAAACTTACTGATACAAAGCTGTTCTGGAAACTCTATAAGAAATAATATATGTGTATATCTGTGCCAATTTATTATCTGAAAAATCCAAAAGGGAATGGACATTATTATTCTATTTATGGTGTGAATTATAATTATTGTTTTACCTATCCAAAAGGGGCAAACCATTTCTTAGACTACACTACATCCTGTTCACTACTATGTAAGGAGAGTCCGAATGAGTTCAGTTGCGTCACAATTTTTCTTGCTTGAAAGCTTGCCGACTGGATTTGTAGCATCTCTGCTTTTGCTTTCTCCAGATACTACCTATTTTTTTATTGTTCTTCGCCTTACTGGTTGGCCTGGACAGTTGGAATGTTTTTCTGCTCTCCAGTCTTTTCCTGCCCGCTGGAAATTATGTTCTGGAGCAATTCTAGAGTTCCAGTTTCATTCTGGCGTCTGGGTTTGTTTCCAGAGATAGAAGGTTATACTCTGCGCCAAGAAGACCTGCTCAACAGCCAGAATCACACAAAAGATCTGCTGCATGGCCTCTTTGAAGATAGTTATTTGCTGCAGGGTGGCACCGGGACCAATTGCGAAATCAGATATCATGCAGTTGAAATTGGCGGAGTATGAACTTTATCTTGACGCCCTGGCGCCTTTTTTGCTTGTCTTTCATGTCATTGTGTTTAGACTTTGACTTTTTGTGGGAGTAACCTTGCGACCAATACCGCGATCAGGCCCACAACTTTGAGCAGAAAAGAGCTGTGTGCTTCAACTGCAATCTCACCTCGTGTTTGGTGGCGTAGAGCTTCACTTCTTAGTCCTGAATCATCTACCAGGGTATAAGGGCACACTTGTCACACAACTTAAAGTTGTGACCAGAGGCCAAGCACCATAGGCATACCTAATGCTGGTCCATGACTGACATTTTCTTCCTGCAGTCTCAGCACAGCTTGAATATTGTAATGTTTGGTGGGGGCATATTAGCAAGAACGGCGTTAAAATTATCGCCGCTTTAGCGGCAGGAAACTGCCGCTAAGCGGCGATAATGGGCTTGATAATATGCCCTTGAGAACTACCAATAGAAGCCCATGTTCTGCTGTGATCCTGGGCTTCTATTGGAATTCTCAAGGGCATATTATCAAGCCCATTATCGCCGCTTTAGCGGCAGTTTCCTGCCGCTAAAGCGGCGATAATTTTAACGCCGTTCTTGCTAATATGCCCCATAGTTCCCTAGCACGCTGTGAAAGGTTTTTGGGAGACAGCAGAAGACCGACAAAGGTGGGAATAGAGCTACAGATCTATGTCGAAGGCCAAGGAAAGAAAGGTAGTGACATCAGCACACAATAGTGGTGCAATAATGCAGCTCAGCCCTGTAATTTCTGGGGTGGTACTGAGTCACAGCAGAGTCACATGCCGCCACTTACTGGCGCACAGGAGCAATACTGAAGAAATCTTCGGACCCAGCCTGGTATATTCTAAAGTTTATAAGTCTGTGGTTAGAAGTATCAATCAGAAAGACTTGGGGGCATATCAGCATCAGACGGCGATAAATATCGCAAAGCGCGCTTAGCCCTTTTTTATTTATCGCCGGCTATCGCTGGAATTTATCGCCCGGTCAGCGCGTTATTAACAACGCGTTTCTCCAGGGCGATAAAATTCCACCGATAGCGGCGTTGTAGGAGGGGATATCGCCTGAAATCCAGCGAAAAGTCCACAGGAATGGCGAAAACGTTGTTGATAGGCCAAGGTGCACTCAGCCTGACGATCCACCTGGCATTGGATAATGCAGGTAAGTCAGGTTTTCAGCAGATGTTAGTTTTCGGTGTAAACCGCGGTTAGCGCGGATTTTAAAATCGCTAACCGTGTTATGGGCCGCCTTGTAAATATCGCGATGTGCACATAGCGATAATTTACATGGTATTCCGTGAGGGGTACGCCCAGTGACGCCCACTTTGCATCTCATTAGAGATGCAGAGCGAGGCGTCGGGGAAAACGGCTGCCAACATGCGCTAATGCATGTTAGCACCGCCTTGTAAATAGGGCGAAAATATTATCTCCGCTTTTTTGGCTTTTAATGCCAAAAAAGCGGAGATAAGGCCCTTGATAATATGCCCCTGGGTATTGTTAGGGATGTGAGAAACCTCATAAGCAAACCAGTGTTTACGGTGTCCTGGGCAGGCATTTTTTGCAGGACCCACGTGAACTTGCTTCTAAATATAAAAAATAAGTGTAGAGTACCATCCAGAGAAAAGAGGAAACACGATAGCTTGAGTATCTGGCCCCTTTAATGGTAAGGCTGTGTTAGCTGCCTCTTCATTAATAAACAGGCAGCCTTGATTTAAAGTTTATAAATTAATTTTTGCAGTAGGAGTGCTGGGCTTTGATAAAGCATGGAGCCCTGGGCATTTTGCGTCTTGCCCTTCACTTGTGACGTCACAGTTCAAATACCAAACAACCTGCTTTTCCCATTGACATACACCTCTGAGTGGTATAAACTTCTTCACTTTCAGATATAACACTGTTGTGAGATCTAGGATTCTGATTAACCCAGATCCCCAAAGTAAAGATCAGGGTCTCTGACGTGACCATTATGAGGGTGAGTCCTGAGGACCACATCTTGATAAGCTTCTAAGATTGACGTGCATGAAATGGAGGGACACTTTATGTAATGCTAATTTCATTTATTAAACCCATGTAGATATGCTTCAGTGTGCTGCTGAGGTGAATCACTTAACCTCATATTAAGCCAACCACGGCAAGCCAAATTAATGAATAAAACTTATGGATTAAACAAAATAGAATAACAGTTCTTTCCTGAACCTGATCAGACATAATTCTTTTCAAAGGAATAAAGATAGGCTGTTCCATAGCTTATTGGGCATGACTATTAAGGAACAATTACTTATCTGTAATCCTAGGTCTCCTCCAGGGAAATCTTCATCAAGTCATAAGAACTGACTTGTAGATTTGCGCACAGGGTACGAGGACGCCCTGAATACTTCCCAATCCACCATGCAGCAATGCTGCATGGTGAAAAACTGAAGGAACCTTTATGGAATAAAGTCTTCACGCAAGATATGGATTGAGCCTTTTATTGTGGACAGGAGTCTGCGCATTGCGGCGTTGCTGCATGGTGGATTGGGATATATATATATATATATATATATATATATATATACACACATATATATACATATACTGTGTATACCCTTTTATTTAAAAAAGACTATTTTTCTGAAAAGGTATGTGTTTTAAAATAGCCTACAAAGAAAAACACAGGTACTAGAAAACATTGCCACAAAGTAAGGATGAAAGAAAATAGGAATAATGGAGTCTACTAGGCTAAAGCATGAAAGGCTGGGAAAACTGTTGTTGCTCTCTTATGAAACAATATACCACCAAGCCCTGTAGGTGGCAGTTGATTCAATTATTTTTTAGGGGGATAAAGGACCATGCTAAATTGCAAAGTAATTCCCTTTATCTTCCACTGAGAAGGAGGGAGGGTTGCTTATGATTTCAGTGAAGATTTCCCTGGAGGAGAACTAAGATTACAGATAAGTATTCCTTCTCCTCCATGGGATCTTCTTTATTAGTCATAAGTCCTTAACAGAATAGCAAGCCTGTTCTCAACAAGAGCTCAGAATAAAGGCAAAAGGAAAAACCTTACAAAAGAACTATCCAAAAAGATTATGCAGAAAGGGTTGGCCCATTCGGGCATCCACTCTGCAGTGAATGAATGAAAAGTTTTGTTAAGCGCAATGATTGCCCGGCGGCGTCTTGGCGCTGTGCCAGATAAGGGGAAGTGGAACTCAGTTGTCGGATTGCTGGACAAAGAGCCAGGTTTTCAATGATTTCCTAAATATGGAGAGAGATGTAGCTGCTTTAAGATTTAAAAGTAGACGGTTCCAATGTAATGCCATGGACCTAAAGAAGCTTCTGCCACCCTAGGAAGATCGTTTGAAGGATGACACCACCACATGCATGGCGGAACTGGAGTTCTGCCAGACATGTACCACATCAGATTCTTCTTGAAATAGGAAGAGGCATTCCCACTGAAGGGTCTTATAGGTCATGCATGAAGCTTTGAAGATAACACATTGTTTAACCAGCAGCCAGTGCAATTTACTGATGGCCGCTTTTGCCAAATGAAATTTCGGGATTTTCAGGAGGAACAGCGCAGCAGAGTTCTGAAGAGTTTGCAGTTTCTTTGGGGAACCCATGGGCAGATCCAGGTAAAGACTGTTGCAATCTGTGTCAAGACAATAATGTCTAGTACAAGTATGTACAGACCTCCAAGTGGGCGCCTTACAAATGTCTGCAATAGAAATGTTGCTCAGTAATGCTGAAGAGGCTGCTCTGCCTCTCGTGGAGTGGGCTTTGGGCCTTCCTGGCAACAATTTGTTTGCATTACTGTAACATAATAATATACAGGAGTGGTTATGCCTTTGGACCATAGTTAACAAATATGTTGTCTAATGTCTTTGGTCTTATCTTAATAGAGTTTTAAAACCCCTTTAGCATCGAACAAATGTAAAACTCTTTCCGCTGGAGAAGAATTCTGGAAGAAACTTCAAAAAACTTGTCTGATTAATATGGAAATGAGATACCACCCTAGGTAGGAAATTAGAATGAGTCTTCATCACAACTTTGTGTTTATGGAAAACAGTATAGAGTTTCTTGCTACAGAGAGGCTGGCTTTAACTGACCTTACAGGTGGACGTTATGGCAACTAGAAAAGCTGTCTTCTAGGAAAGCTGTTGAAGAATAGCCTTATGAATGGGCTGAAATGGAGGACAAATTAATTTGGACAAACCCACACTCAGTTGTCAAGGAGGCAAAGGTTCCCCTAAGGGAGGGTAAACCTTCTTAAGACCCTCTAAAAAATCTTAAACAACAGGCACTTTGAAAAAAGAGATCTATAAAGGGTTTTGTCTGTTTGTTGTAAAGGTCGCTAAGTGTACCTTTAATAAGAGGGTTAACTGCAGCCCAGACTTTGCCAATTCAAGAATGTATGAAGTACTGCTTCTTCCAGACATCTGGTTTGTGTCGATGTAAACCTCTTCCATTTAAAGAATTCTGGTGAACGGACGCCTGGCCTCTCTCAAAATATTCATGCAATCTTCTGGATGGTCTAAATGACCATATTGCTAGAATTCCAGAGCAAAGTTACCAAGTTCATCAATAGAAGGTTGGGTTGCAGGATCTTGAACTCCAAAATTAATAGGATATCTGGTCTGCATGGCAATCTCGTGTGCCGTTGAAACAGGTGTAGAAAGTATGTGAACCACCACTGACTTAGCTACTCTGAAGCAATGAGAATCATTCTCACCTTGTCTTTCAGCTGCTTAATGATCACAGATGGAATCAGTGGGATTGGAGGCAAAGGATAGAGAAATGTCTTTGACCAAACGATCCACAGCATGCCTATTGGTAATACCTGGTTGCGTGATCTGGGCATTTCTTGTTGCCTGCGCTTGCGAAGTCAACATCTGGAACCCCATTTTCAAAAGTTACCTTCCAGAACCTTGTTGTCTAGTACCTAGTCGTGATTCTCCTGAATCACTCGGCTAAGAGATTTTTTAATCCACATTCTGAACTTGTGGTAGGGGAACTGCCGTTTTGCTCAGTTTCCTTGCCATCAGCCATCTACAAATCACCTGGGCTTCAAGAGATAGAGTTCTAGATCTTGTGCCTCCCTTGTCATGTAATGCATTGTTGTTGTATTGTCTATCCGAACAAGCAGAAATGATGTTCTGGAGCACGGTCAAATTGATTTAAGAGCTAACGCTAGAGAGGGAAATCAGACAGTTGGAATTAGAACTCACTAAGTGTGATAACAATGCATTTAGAGTAGACATAAGACAGAAAATAATAGAGTATAATGAACTATGAACCTGTGAAGTCAACTACCTTGGAAAATATGCTAGCGCATGAGCATATGGAGAAAGGGAAAGGCCCAGTAAGACACTGGCAATGATAATAAAAACCCTTGGGCCGCTAATGACATTGCCTCTTACCACTTAAGAGGGGACCACACAGTACGAAACGGAAGGAATCATTAATGAAATCGTATAGGGAGCTCTAGCCATATCAATACCTGAACAACCCTGATAATATTTATGAATACCTGGAAGACACCTCGATTGCCTGGCTAAAATATTTCTGTAGAGATTTCTTGATTACACTAGACATGATTAAAGAGGCTATTTGTAGCCTACCCAAAGGAAAAGCCTTGGGATCAGATTGTTTTCCGAGTTATACAATGATCATCCGAGTTATACAAGATCAATGTCAATTTGCTAGCCCCTCTAATGCTAGATGTATATGAGGAAGCCATCAGCAAAGGTTGTCTAACCCTACATTGAGAAAAGCTATATTAACTGTCCTAAAACCGTCCAAAGCATCCATTAGCTGTGACTTCCATAGGTCACTCTCTTTAATTAACTGCAATGTAAAAATCTTAGTTAAAATAATAGCGAACCAGATTATGTGCTGCTAGTCAGTGTTCCCTGATCAGGCAGAATTTATTTCTGTCCGATCAACTGCGAACATTGTTTGCGGTGCTGCATCAAACAAATCCTGGGGCGAAGGCAGTGGCAGTCCTTTTAGACGCCACCAAAGCATTTTACTCGCTTGAGTGGGATTACTTGTTCACAGTCCTAGTGTGCACAATCATGCCCAAGTCATTTCTGGCTCTAATTAAACTACTACATACCAAAATTGTGGCCAAAATTTTACATAAATGGCTAACAATCTACCCCCACAGAAACTGCTTCTGGTACAAGAGAAGGGTGCCCCTTATCGCCATTGTTATTTGCCATAGCTCCGGAACCTCTGGCACCCAGATTAGGGCAACACCAAGCAAAATATGCCCTGTTCTTTAGAGAGAGGTCCCGTCTGTTCTCTCCCTACACTGACAATATCATGCTATATCTAAGAAATCCACAGTAAAGCCTCACACCTATACTCAGAGAATTTACTAAGGGGGTCATTACGATGATGGGCGGATCGCCACCGCCCGTATGGCAGAACCATTACAAGCCCCTTGTAAAGATATGTCCTGACAAATCAGTGAACCGCTTAGTGCACTTTCACAGTGTGTACCGCTTAGAAACACTTCACAATCCCCACTCCAACATCTATAGGTGTAAGGTAAATTCCAGGATGTCTTAATGTATTCTTTACCCAACCTTTCATATATGCCTGCTTGCATCTGTTTAAGGCAATACTGAAACTGGAAAGTAGTCACAGGTAGACTAATTTTGCCATGAATAAGCCATTCTGTAGCTGGTTTTTCTGCCACTGTGAATGGCAATTTTTCAAGATTTTCAATGCTCAGTACTGTATACTTTGCTCCCCTTTGTGCCAGTTCGATCTGTTTATCAGTTAGATTGTATTCTGCAAACAGAGCCGTCGTGTTGATAAAACGCCAAGGCACATAGCCCGCACGCAAAGATTGCAGCGTCCAGCTTAATAACATAATAGAACGTAACTGAGACTGGCCTTGTTGTAACATGGCTAAATCTTGTTCCAGTATGTCGATAGCAGAGGATACAATACTGTCCAATGAATAAATTCTGGAGGACAAAGTTGTTAACCCATTGTCGACCACAGAGAGAGTTTACTCTAAATTAATACGATCAAGTTCACGTATTCGTTCTGCGGCCTCCATCTGTGACACCTTCCATGCTTCATTATATGCAGCATAAATGCCGGCATATATGAAACGTTTTTGACGCGGTTTTCTTGGTCCAAGCAAGAATTCCCTAAGGTCTGCGTCTTCTTTAAGTAAAGATAAGTGTTATTTCACATCATTAAGTGTAGATTTTTGCATCCAATCGAGGCATAATTTTCCTACACTGTATGTTGTTACTACCCCCGGATGCTGTCTTTGGACGTATCGTGGGTCTGGCCTCTGAATAGTAAACCCCTGTGTTTTATTCAGGAATCTCTCGACAGTTGTTTGTGTCTGTGGGCCAGATCAACCATTTTCTCCAATCAGGATTTGTTCTGTTGAGTTGTAGTATGGTGTCAACTGTAACCGTTGCCTGTGTATTGTTATCACTTGCAGGTGTTGGTACAGAAGGTGTTTTCATGTCTTTGATCTTGGCTAACCCAAGGCAAGACGTTTGTTGGACAGTGTCATTCAAAAACATTATTTGTTGAGGGACGATACAGGCTCTAAACAAAGCTTCTATCCCCTGCACTTGCCAATCTTTAGTACCCCAGACAGTTTTGTGTCTATTGTGTCTTTCCAAAAGTCGAAACCCTGTCTAGACAGTTGGGCAATAAATGCTGCAGAGTAAATCTGTTTTGTATTTGTTAACATCATTTTCAGTCCTGTTTTGTTTACATTTTTATAGAAAAATGTTTCTGGATCAGATGTATTGTATCCTGAAAAATATGGAAACTTTTTAGCAAATGTTTTTGAACTACCTTTTGGTGGTGTAGGACAATGCTCCCATTGGTTAAACATAAACACATTTCTAGGTGTTGCAGTTTTATGCAAAAAATGATGACCATAGTGGTTATAGCAGTACAGCTGTTCATAGTCTGATGAACCCTCTAAATATTCATTATTAGAAAATGCAGCAGATTTTTCTAGGTCAAACATCATGTAATTTACAGTTTCAAAGTCCCAATCATCAGAAAAGGTACTGGATGAAACAAAATCACTTAGTGAGATCTTAAATAAATGTGGAATGTTCAAATGTTCCGTAGGACCGAAAATATCGAAATCTGTGTTGTCCCACACTATACCATCCTGTATAGGAACGGCTGTGATGTTCACTGCAGACAAGTCTCTTGTTTCACGATGGGATGATTTGTGAAGTTTCAAAAGTAAGTTCACTTCTTTTCTTTCAATGTCCAAATGGATGTATCTCCCATTTATAAGCACGCTCATAGTCATAACCAAAGCTAGCCAAAGCAGGAAGAAAAATATTCCAGAAATAACCCAAAGTTCAATCCATGGTGAAACCAGATAAGTCTTTTTCAAAAAATGTAAAAAGTCTTGTACTTGCTGTTTAAAAGTTTTTGATGCTGGCGACGTCTCGGGCTCACTCGGATCCTCAGAAAATGTATCAAAGGTAATGAAATAGCCAGAAGCAGTTCTGTCAATTGTTGGAATTGCATCAGGATTTGTAGAAATCGCTGGAACCAGTTGATCACTTGTTACATTGGTGTAGACAGGTGTATTTGGTCGAACTGTTACTTGAGTTTCAAGAGGGATGAGTTCCATAGCATTGTTGCTCAGTCCTTCATCTGTTACTGCTGAATTCTCGATGGTTATCAGTCTTTCAGTCTGAACCTCTTGGATAGCAGTGAGAGGAGTGTGTCTGCTACTAGGTCGGAGTCCACGAGGCCTACTATTTAGTATTGGCCACATACTGTGGTTTGATGAGGTCGATGGACACAAATCTTTTCTCTTTTTTCCAGCAAGGGGCGGCAGAAGTACTGTTCTCGTTCCGTGTATGGCCAGGACAGGTACTGGTTGTCTGTAAGAAGGTCCAAATTCCTTCTTGTCCACAATTTTCTCTCTGACTAGATCCCCAACTTTTGGAATCCAGACAGGCCTTGCTGGGACCGCCGGTTTTTCCCCAGTGGTGGTTGGCTGCAGGAATACGTTGCTTTGTTTCGATCTTAGTTCATTTAGGTCCTGTAAAACAGCCAAACGATCTTTGATATCAAAGGGTTTATTTTCCACCACTGTGCCTCTACATTCTAGATCGGGCACCCACATTCTTGTCCCAAATAGGACCTCATATGGAGTGACCCCCCCCTAGAGAACTTCTTGGCAAATTGTTTAATGAGCGTTGGACCCCATAAAGATGTTTGACCCACCCATCACCCGAACCTAATACCCTAGCTGTTATAGACTGCTTTATGTCCCGGTTTTCCTTTCCACAACAGAATTTCCCTCAGGATGAAATGGAGAGGAGTACCGCAATGCAACGCCCAGACTGGCCATGGCGTCTTTGTAAGCCCGAGAGCTAAACGCAGGGCCCTGGTCAGAATGTAGCGTGCCTATTGCGTATGTGCCGATAAAGACTTGCAAATCTTTTATAACAGTTCGAGCGTCAGCCGAGCGCTGAGGCCATATCCATAGGAACCTAGAGCAAGAATCTACTGCGACCATGATATATTTATAGTTTCCGTCCCTTTGCAGGGGACCGCAGTGGTCCAGGTAAACACAAGCTAATGGTTTGTCTGAAATTAACAGGGGTGTCTGCGCAGGACGTTTCACTGTGGAGACTTTCATCTGTTGGCATATTTCACATTCCAGAACATAGTTCTTGGTCTGTTTCCTAATGCCTGGCCACCAATATCTTTGTTTCAGTACAGATACTGTTGCGGAAATGCCTGCATGGGCAGAGGCTATCCCTTCGTGTGCTGCTAGGATTAGTCCTAATCTGCGTTCCTTGTTTGGAATTACCCTATCCCCCACTCCAGGGATTCGAGCAAAAGGAACGTTGTTCGCATCAATTACATAAGAGTACTTGAGTGGAAACTTTTTTGGTAACGCTGCACCACTGCCTTTGCTCGTAGCATTGACAGTCAACATTATCTCACTGTCTATTCTCGTTTTTGAACGAGTGATCGCAGCTTCGGAAGCCAATGAATTCCCTGCAACGTGAACGCCATCACGTTGATGACTCAGTGTATGGATCACGTGAGCCTTTGGTAGTTCGTTTTTTAACTGAACTACTTGTTCCCAAAGCGTTTTATGCTTTATTGTGCCACCTTTTGCATCTTTGAACCCATTTTCAAGCCAAGTTTGTATATATTCATTATACGACTGCACACAGTAGAAAGAATCGCACACTATGAGTGTGGGGAATTCTCGATCTGTACTTTCAAGTGCCAGTTTCAATGCTTGTAGTTCAGCTCGCTGAACCGTACAATCTCCTAGAGATTGGGTTTTTGTGACCATAGGTCTGAAGTTGCCATCGCGCATGCGACCTTTAACGATTGCGCACGCTGCACTGTAAGCTTGCTTACTCCCTGTTGCGGGTTGTGCGGATCCGTCAGTGTAAATTATGAATTCGTACTGATCGAGAGGCAGAATCTCAGTGGGCAGAGGACATTCATGTTCATATTGCAGGAACGCTTGTGTTTTTAGATCGGGATCAAAAACATATTCAACATCTGTTGCAGCAAGAGAATTAACCCATTGTATCCATCTAGGATGTAATGCTCACTTTAGTTACCGCCTCTAGAGCCGGTACTGGGGTTACGACAATAATGCGTTTCCCTTGGGCTAGAGCTCTTTCTTTTGCTACAGCGGTTTGAACTGCTGTCAGTATTTTTTCAGTTGAAGTGAAGCGCATTTCTGCTTGTGTATACAAATGTGATTTGTATGCAATTGGTACTTTTTCACCCTCATTAAATGTTAAGTAGGTGAATCCGCATTGACCCAAAATTATTCGGATAACTAAATTGCGTTGACTTACGCGTGTTTGTAAGTGATTTGTTGCTAACATGTTAGCTTGGCGTGAACGCAAGATTTCTGTGTGTTCTTGTGTCCAATTTTTGATTGAAAAATAAGGTTTGATTAATGCGTAGAGAGGTTTAACCCTTTCTGCGTAATTTAGAATGTAAGTTCTTCCAAAATTTAGGAAACCCAGGATGGATTGTAAATTTTTCAGCGTTTTAGGAGGTTGGAGCAGCGCACACCTTTCTAAAAAGTTGGCTGCCAAGCTCTTGCCTTCACTTCAAAGCTCATATCCTAGAAACAGGACATTGAGATGGGCAATTCTGGACTTTTTGAAGTTGAATTTGTAGCCCTCAGAGGCGAAGCCCAGTATAATGGTGCTCACCCTGTTCAAATGTTTGTCCAGGTCATCGTCTGTCAGATAGATGTCATCGACATAAGACAATGCCTCATTATCATAGATTTGTAGTAACTCCGTTACTCTCGCTGAGAATAACCCCGGGCTGTTCTTGAACCCTTGTGGGAGTCGACAAAATTGACGGTGGGTCCCCATTATTGAGAAAGCTGTTAAGTACCTGCTTTCAGGTGCTATGTTTTGACAAAAGAAACCATTTGAGATGTCCAATGTGGTTTTATATTTTTTACGCACAATGTTATTCATTAATGCTGTACTATGTGCATTTTGCACTGCAAATGTTTTTGAACAAGTGTTTAAGTGTCTGTAATCCAAAACTAGACGATATGTATTGTCTGGTTTGGAGACAGGAAACAAAGGATTGTTCATTGAAGAGGTGCATGTTTCAATCACCCCTTGGTATTCAAGTTGATCTAAGATCTCCCTAACCTGTTTTTTTACTTCTTGCTTTATTGGGTACTGCCTTTGTGCAGTAGGTTCATTTTTTAGATGTATTTTATGGTGAGGTCAGTCCTCATCCCATCCTACATGATTTTTGTATAATGCTGGGGCCTGGGCAACTGCCCATTTCCTGGCATAAGTATATTTTAGATGAATTGGAATATGGTTAGAGAAGGCAGGCATAATAATGTCCTCGCCATGTGGGCACTCCCTGACAAATTGTGGTGGCCAGTCTTTTTCTGCTAGAAGTATATCATAACCCCTTGAAAGTTTTTCCCAAAGAGTGCTTTCACCTGTCTAGGTATGTCTCCCTCCATCCGGAGTGTTATTTCATATAACTTTTGTGGAGTACTAACCCTGGTGTCTACAGTCTCAACTGTAATGTACTCATTCAAGTCCACTATCTCCAGAAGTTCCTTCAGGTTCTGGCGAGCTATTGTGACTTCTGCCGCACTGTCCAGCATTGTCTGAGCCCATTCTCCGTTCTTGAGTTGTGTTCTCAGTATCCTCGGCATGTCTGATCTTCAGACCTGCTACCTTCTTTTTGAGAATTGAGGTTTAGATTTATTTTTCGGAACGTGTTTGTCGTCTTTCGATTTCACGCGTTCTTCTCTATGTTCTGACCGTCCTCTTCTTTCCGATGTCTGTGACGAGATCTGAAAGGTACGAGAGGAACGTGTATCAGTATCTTGATACCTGTCAGGTTTTTCAAATTATCCCTATTCCTGAGGTTATACCTCCTTTCAGAGGGCTCCTTTTGAGGAGACCTACCTCGAGATTGAGAACGTTTCTCGTTTGAATTTTGTTTATTAGTTTCCCACTTCTTTTTAGAAGATGTAGGAGATTGTTTAATAGAGTCCTTTTCAGGACTTTCAGATAGTTTTGGCTTCAATGGTCTTCCACCTAAACTATCTCTGCCTAATTCTGCATAAGATTGTTCTATTATTCTGGGTAGTTCTGTTTGATGTTCTGTAACATCGAATTCCCTTAATCGTTGGCGGATCGCCACTGCTGCTGCCTCCCCTTTAATATTAGATAATATTATTGTTGAGACCTGGTCGAAATTTTTCAGTAATTTCATACCTAAATTCAGAGCAGGCTCTGCCCCGTATTCCTTTTGAATTTGTTTCAGGACATCAGGTATTACCGCAATTGACGGAACACCATGTGTTTTAGTATAGATGGCAGCAAAGACTGAGCCCCAAGTGGTGCAGTCTTCCAGTTGAGGTGTGATCCCCATTGGTAAACAGATTGTTAGTATTCTGTGTTTCTCATAAGGGCTAGTATTTGGAAATACTGCTTCGATTTGAGTAATTTTTTGAGCTATCCAGAATGGAATTTGCTCACGTTTTGTGGGCATTTTACCCATGACTGCGTATAGAGTCTGTGGTGTAATTTTTAGTGTATTCCCCTGTTGAGGAGTTTGATTTGGACTGGTTAATGCTGGTTGGACTGTGAAAGTCCGCATGACATATTGGACTAATTGTCTGTAAATTTTTATTAACTCTGTAAGTTGAGTAAGTAGTTCCTCGTCTGACATTATTTCGAGGTCAGGATGAGGAGTGTAGCCGGCTAGAATCGGCCATGTTGCTCCTGGTCTACCTAATGGACAGAGCCTGGTAATGTTTCTGTGATGTTTTAGGGCGCCTTTAAACCAGAGCTGATGCTCCTGGTATGTTAGTGGAATTTCAATATCCTCGAAAGGAATATATTCCTCTGGTGGTTCATCTTCTTTATAGAAGTGAAACAGTCTTGTTACTGAATTTGATTCAGGAAATATTACCCATGAATAGAATACCTCTGTCTGAAAGGATTCGTGTGCCTCTATCACGAAAACTGCTCTACCTCCTCTTGGTGGTAGGCCATGTTTTATAAGTTTTAGAGTGATGGCTCTTCTTAAGTTTGGATTGATGTCTATAACACCCTCCTCAGGTTCATTTAAACCTGTAAAGTTAAAAACTGCTATGGCTGGGTCAGCCGCAGCTCCACCGGTGTCGGTGACATTGTCCCGTGTGGACATTTGTTTTTTGAAAAATGTAGAACAAGTTTCAAGGAAACAAAAGATAAGGTGCACAATATTTTGAAACACTGTATCCTTCAACGTTGAAAAAACCAAACAACTAATATATAGGGTGCTTCCCTATTTAGTTATGGCGGATATTTAGCCCTACCCACTCCAGACGTCTTATGGAGTATGTGAGTAGGGGTCTCTGAGAAAAGCACGACTGAGTTACTCAGTATCTAGCGTTAAATTACTGCCTTACCAAACCGTTGAGCGCCATGTAGTGTAGTTCCTATTTCCCTAATAGGCTGTGCGCATTGGAATAATATAACCTATAGGCTTGACATAGGACTGTCCCTATCGAGTATATTAAACTTAATTACTTGTGCCAGCTAGCTCAGAGGCCACTAGAAACTCCTTGAGAACAAGAAGGGAGTAGTTTCTGGCAACCGAAAAACATGACTACTTTGTTTCCCTTTAGAATCGGAACACGTCTCAGAATCGTGGAAACAATAGATAACAGTTTCACTCAGTCAATCGTGCATGCTTCGTTTCTACAGAGTTACACAGAAAGGAAAGACGGGCGTTTCAATAAAAAGGTTTTATTGAACAGTCTTGTTTCTCGTGTAAGAGATATGTGCTGTTATGATCACAAGACAGTATGCAAGATAAATAATGTACAGCGTAAGCAGTAGAAATAAATAATGCTGCGCTAGCATTATCTTTTAGCATATATTCACGTACATAAATAATATGAGCTAAAAATGCGAGTACTCATACAATGCGTCTCTAAGCTAGTTCTACCCCAATGTACCTAACCTGGTCTAGGTGTAGGGAAAAGTAGAAGTAGGTGGAGTATTCTATAGTATGGTATACTAAGAGTATGTTAAGTCTAGTATACCAAGAGTCCTTCTAGGTTCTAGTCAGCTCCATACCTTGAGAATGAGAGAGGTGGGAATCTCTTGCCGGATCTGGAACTCTAACACCCCGCGAAGGGAGTCAGAACACTGGAAGCTGGATTCGTCTGCGTGCAGGAATGACAGCGTCTTCTCAGTGCGTCAGGCCGGGATACGGGCTCCTCTGAAGTCGAGGTCTCCTCTAACTTGCCTGGGCAAGTGAAGGTATATTTATACCTGGTAGGTGTCTTGGAATGTTAGCATTGAAGTGAAGTCGGACAGAGGAAGACGTCAGGAATGAACCCTTAAGGTATAACGGTTCATACATAATAGATGAGTTCTTGGAGAAATCAATAGTCCTGTGCTAGGGGAACTCCTGAAGCTTAAGGGTCCGGTTTTTAAGAACTCGTTGTGACGTTAGGGTGGACGGATGTCGGTGACCATGCCTGTATTTGGAGTGCACGGTTAATGCCTAAATAAGGACATGGATTCTATGCCTATATAAGGGCAATGCGAATTGTGTCTATATAAGGACATGATTCAGAAAAACCTATATACGGACACCTAAAGCGGAATACAACAATTGGAGACCTCGTCGGTGTGCTGACGTCAGTTCCACCCATTTTTTCTGTGCTTCCGAGGCGAACAGGAGAACAGACAACATTTCAATAGTATACACAGTATACAAAAAACACAAGAAAGAAACAGGAAATTCTAAAACATAGACATTTCCTAGTGATACATACAATATCATTTCAAGAATTTCATAACAAAATACATGAATCACATGACCATTCATTTTTTCGGTATACACAGGCAGACAACGGAGAGGCGGGTGGGTCAGTGAGGAATCCACAGTCAGATACTGTATCCACCAGAAAAAGCGTTACCGAAGGTAAGTAACTTGTTCTTCTGATGGATACATCTGCCTGTGGATTCCTCACCTTTTGAATTGAATCCCCAAGCAGTCCTACTCTCGGAGGTGGGTGCCTGCCTACCTATACCAAAAAATCTTGCAGCAGAGAACGTGCAAACTGGCCGTCCCTCCTCACCTCCGAGTCTAAGCAATAATGCGTGGAGGGAGGACCAAGTTGCCGCCTTGCAGATGTCTACAACAGGAACACCTCTATCTAAATCCGAGGAAGAAGACTTAGCTCTGGTGGAATGAGCTCGAATACCTTCAGGAGGCTCCTTCTGGTCAAGGTGTAGCAGATCTGGATACAGAGGATGATCCACCTGGACAGCGTTCTCTTATGGACAGCATTGCCCTTAATCTTGCCCATATATCCAATGAAGAGTTGGTCATCCAACCTGAAGTCTTTAGATCCAGGCGGTGAAGTCTCTCCTCCTCCTTGGACGGGTGAGCGTAAGGATAGAAAGTGGGTAAAGTGATAGATTTTCCTAGGTGGAAGGGAGTGACCGCCTTAGGCAGGAAAGCAGCTCTGGTCCTAAGAACAATCTTATCCGCATGACTTGAGATAAAAGGAGGCCTAGAGCTAAGGGCCTGCAGCTCACTAACCCTCTTGGCAGAAGTAATTGCAATCAGAAAAACTGTCTTAAATGCTAGAAATCTCAAAGGACAACTATGCAGGGGTTCAAAGGGAGACCCCATCAAGAAAGTAAGGACTAAATTCAAATCCCACTGAGGCATGATAAACGGAGTGGGAGGATACCTATTGGTGAGACCCTTAATGAATCTCATGATTATGGGAGATTTAAACAAAGAGGGTTGGTCTGGTAAGCAAAGAAAGGCTGATAAGGCAGACAAGTAGCCTTTGACTGTTGCTACCGCACAACCCTGCTGAGCCAGGAAAAGCGAGAAACTGAGAATATCAGACAAATGAGCTCGTAAAGGATCAATCGATTTCTCTCCACACCATTTTACAAACCTGGCCCACCAACCAGAGTAAACAGATTTGGTGGAGTGTCTTCTGGCCGATAAAATAACGTCAACCACATCCGGCGGGAGGGAGAAAGAGCTCAGGTTGTCCCGTTCAATCTCCAGACATGAAGGTGCAGGCTCTGGAGATGGGAGTGTAGAACCTGCCTGTGCGATTGCGAGAGGAGGTCTGCCCTGAGAGGGAGACGGAGGGGAGGGTGCGATGAGAGGTAAAGGAGGTCTGTGTACCACAACCTTCTTGGCCAGTCCGGAGCGATCAATATGACTTGGGCCCGGTCTTGGCGAATCTTCCTCAGAACCCGAGAAATCAAGGCATGGGAGGAAACGTGTAAAGAAGCTGTGAGCCCCAGTCTAGCTGAAACGCTTCACGCAATGCTCCCTGCATCAGATACTGGAGACTGCAGAACAACGTGCAGTGCGCGTTCTCATGAGCAGCAAACAGGTCCAACTGAGGAAAACTCCACATCCTGAAAATGTGAAGGACCACCTCTGGATGGAGACGCCACTCATGATCGGCCGAGTACTGCCGACTGAGACTGTCCGCACGCACATTCAGCACTCTGGCTAGATGATTCGCAATCACACAAATCTGATGGACCAGAGTCGCAAAGCCTCTCTGCAGAGACGATACAACCCTAATCCTCTCTGTTTATGTACCACATCGCAGTAGTGTTGTCCGTCAGGACCTGAACTGACTGACCGCGAAGAAAGGCCTTGAAAGCCAAACGTATCGCCCGCAATTCTAGAAGACTGATGTGAAGCTATCTTACCTTTGGAGACCAAAGACCCTTGACCTCCAGATCCCTCAGATGAGCTCCCCACCCTAGAGAGGAGGCATCCGTTATCACTGTGGCCACCGGAGAAGGAGGTTGAAACGGCTTCCCGTGAGACAGGTTGTCCGAAACACTCCACCATAACAGCTCTGCTGCAGTGTCTCTCGAGATTCTGACCACCTCCCCGAGATCTCCATTGTGTTGAAACCACTGCCTGTGGAGGCGCCACTGGAGTGCCCTCATTTGCCAGCGTGCATGGTTGACCAACAGTATGCAGGAAGCGAACAGACCGAGCAGGCGTAAGACCTTCAGGACTGAAACAGCCGCTCCTTCTTCAAAAATTGGATTCAAAGCCTGGATGTCTAGAATCCTCTGAGGAGGCGGAAAAGCATGACTCAGAGCCAGTACTGCCCCTATGAACAGGTTGCGCAGAGAGGGCACCAGGTGAGATTTGCGTACATTTATGGAAAAACCCAAGTCGGACAACAGCCAAGTTGTTACTTGCAGATGATGTAGCACCATCTCCTGCGACCTTGCTTTGAGCAGCCAGTCCCAGATAGGGGAAAACAGGAATCCCCAACCTTCTGAGATGAGCTGCAACCACTGCCATCACCTTTGTGAAGACCGGTGGTGCGGATATAAGACCGAACGTAAGGACCGCAAACTGGTAGTGTTGAGACCCCACCGTCAAATGGAGATACTTCCGATGCAACTGCAGGATTGGAATGTGAAAATAGGCATCCTGAAAATTGATCGACACAATACAATCTTCCTGCTGCAGCGCCAGAAGAACCTGAGCCAGAGTCAACATCTTGAACTTCTTGTGCTTGAGGTAAAAATTCAAGGTCTAGGATTGGTCTCAATCGCCCGTCCTTCTTGGGGATCAGGAAATACCAGGAGTAGCATCCCTGATCCCTTTCCTGCTCCGGAAAAACCTCTATCGCACCTTTCTGTAGTAAAGACAGAACCTCTTGTTGCAGGAGCAACAGATGGTCCTCCGAGCACCATCCCTGGCGAAGAGGGAAAGGAGGGGGAAACTCCCAGAAAGGGAAGGCGAACCCATTTTCTACGAGATCCAAAACCTAGTTATCTGACGTAACATATCTCCCAATTTCATAGAAAATGGGAAACCCGACCTCTCACAGGACAAACATGCTCTAAGATGGGGGATCTAGATCTGCTTCCCTGCTGTACCAGTTGGGGGACTAGGAGAGGAGGAGGAGGAGGAGACTTGCTGACAAGCTGGGCCTCGCAGGCAACCTCTACCTTTCCCTCTGTACGATCTATTCAGAGGATTTGCCTGTTGCTGCTGCTGCTTTTGGGCCCGAAAGGGCGTAGACTTGCGAAACCCCCGAAATCTTTGGTAACCAAAGCCTCTGGGCTGGGACTGTAGACCCAATGATCTAGCTGTAGCCCTACTATCCTTAAAGCGCGGCAGCACTGAGTCTGCTTTAGTTCCAAAGAGGCAAGAGCCATTAAAAGGCAAGTCCAAAAGGGTGGTCTGCACATCTGGAGAAAAACCAGACACCCTTAGCCAATCGTGCCGCCTGGTTGCTATTGAGAATCCCATCACCCTAGCAACAGAGTCAGCTGTGTCAAGCCCTGACTGTATGACTTGATGGGCCGCAGCTTGTGTGCCCGACCTCTGCAAAATGGCCCTGAACATCCTCTGGAAGCTTGGGAATCACTTCCTTTGCAGAATCCATCAGTGCATGTATGTAGCGACCTAGTAGGCATGTGGCATTTGTTGATTTTAAGGCCAAACTGGCTGAGGAAAACACCTTCTTGGCTGATTGTTCCCTCCTCTTAGATTCCCTATCTTCAGGTGTGGATGGAAAAGAGCCCATAGATTGCTTTGTAGAGCATGACGCCTGAACAACTAAGCTCTCAGGGGATGGATGCGCAGATAAGAAGGCCGATCCCTAGGCCCCACTTTGTATCTTCTCGCCACTCACCTGGAAACAGCAGGGGCAGTCATAGGCTTCTGCCATATTTCTAAGATGGGCTCCGTCAAAGCCTCATTAAAGGGGAGCAGAGGCTCTGTCACAGAAGAAGGAGAGTGAAGAACCTCCGTCAGAATGTTCGACTTGATCTCAGCAGTAGGAAACTTCAAGTCCAGCAGATCAGCTGCCTTCCTTATAATGGAGTGGTAAGAAGAAACCTTGTGCAAAGGAGGCCCTTCGGAGAAGACAGTTCCCACTCTGGAGACGTATCTAAATCACTAGCCTCCTGCAGTCCCTCAAACTCTTGCATGGGATCAATGATTTCCCCTTCTTCACCATCTTCCTGTTGCTCCTGGAATTCTTCCTCCTCCAGTAGCCTCTGTGCCTCCCTTCTCGACCTCATCTTAGGTATCGGCGTCGGCGGCACTGGTGACTTCGGAGGCGGCGTCGATGGAAGCTCCACAGGGATAGCCAAAGGCACCGGGCAAGTCCGAGACGGCGCCGGACTGGAGCCAGACGGCGCCGGAGAAAACTCCATTCTTCCCTCCAGGGATTGCAGTGGCGTTGAATACCACGGCGCTGGGAGAGGCCAACTTCCTGGGGTCATTGGCATGAACAGCAAAAAAGGTGCCTGGGCATAACGAGGTGGTAGGCCCATGTTAAAAGACAGCAGTCCCATGAGGCCAACAGGCGCAGTTATGTGAGATAAGGGGTGAAAAGGTCCCGATCCCTTACTGGCCGTATATTGAGCTAAAGTTCTCGTTGTAGTACTTGCCCTTGACAGGGGGAAACCCCTAACCCCTAATTTATAGACAAGGTTCAAGATGGTTGTCAGGGCAAGATTAGTTTCTCGTATTCCTTAAGGAAAGAATTCCAATCAGACAATAGTTCATTTTGTTGGTTGTTTATAAAGGTGTTGTCACTCTATCCGTGAGAGTGAGTGAAAAAACAAACTGACAGCCAACACGTGTTTCACCCCTTTACATGGCCATCTGGCCTGGGGCTTCCTCAGGGCTGTACATACAATCATGGTGAACAGAATGGGGGTGGTGTGTATCCCCGTGACAGAGAGGAAGGAGGATAGGAAGATAGGAGGTAAAGAAGAAAAAAGGAAAGAGAGATAAGATATTAGGGGAAGGTGAATTTGGAGGTGAATTGTTAGTTTTTAAGCGATAAAAAGGGGGGGCTTGGGTGGTGTGGGGGTAGAGAGAAGGGAACACAACGAACAGCGTGCAGTAGTTTAGACAACAATATATAGCATTTGAGCACAATAGTTTGAGAGCGAAACCAACGCGAGAGGCAGAGAAAAGAACAGAAAAGGGAAAACATGGAAAAACCATAGGGGAATAAGGAAAACAGAAGGGAGGCAGAAAGCATATTGGGCAAATGGCATTTGTATCAAATTATTACACAAATGGCAGTTCAAATAAAGACGAATCATCGGAAGATAATATGTCATTATATAAGTACATCCAGTGGAATTTGCACATATGAGAATAAGTATTTGCACAGACGTGCAGAAGGAATGCACATGGATCAGTACATGGTTATGTAGGTGGACGGGCGAAGCGATAGTATTTGTGGTATAGAGAATTGAGGTATCATGTTGGGTGACAAACAAAGATGGTATACCGGATGCACAGTGAACAGGATAATAGATGAAAGGGGCATAAATAGGGCTCGATAGGCAGAGGCAAAAAATGTAGGAAGGTGAGAATACAGCGATCATGACAGAAATCAAGTTCAATATACAATAGTGTGACATTCATCAATTCAAGTGATTTACAATTGCATGTAATAAGTCCCCGAGTTCAGGAAGCGAGTAATGGAAAGGCATATTAATAAAAGAAGTATTGGAAAGAGAACGATGGAAACGAAGTGTTTAAATCAAACGAGACAAAATTAGAAATAAATTGAAATAAGGTGGGCAGCGATATAATTACATATGTCGTTGTAAAGTCGCGTTGCCGGGTCCGACCGGATCCAAGGATGTGCATAAAAAGAAATATAGAGGAGGCGAAATTTGTTAGTCAAGGGAAAACGGGGTCATTGTATAGGTACAATAGAGGAGAGTCATCCGGTGCACAGATACGATAATGACTCCCGGGGCTCAACTATTCACGTTTGGACAGTGTACAAAAACATTTGTGAGTGATTAGGAAAACTCTTGCGGCGAGATCAAAAGTGTATATCTCATGCGGAGGCGCGGTTTATAGTTATCGGGGCAGCAAAGGTGTTGTGCGCTGGGTGTGCTCACTACTGATGGGTGGCACCCAGGTACATCGGGCAGCTGCTGGAGGCACACAGGTGTGTCGGGCAGTGACGCAAGTACGTCTATAATAAATGTCTTGTCTTTCCGTTTGAAAGTATCGATTAAGAGGAGTCGTCTTTGTTAAATAAATTCCTGATAATTCTAAGGGAAGAATGGGAAGAGGGTTGGAGACGACCTAGGGCAAGTAAAGGGATTGCAATTGAGTGGATCTTGGAGGGGGGGCCGAGGGGGTGGCGGCGGCTTACCTCGTATTATCGGGCATAATGCCGGTTCAGTCAAATTCGGTCTGTGGTTGTGGATAGCCTGCATGAATTGTGTGGCGGCCAATATAGAGGTGGAAAGGTGTACTGCTTCCGGGTCATGACATCGATGGGCTGTCCGGGGTGCTTTTCTGGGCGCCACGTTGGAATGGTCAAATTGGATTACTCGACAACGGAATTGATTAGGCGGGCGGTAGGGTTGGGCGGTCCCCATTGGAATAGTGTATGGGGATAAGAGGACAGAAAACCGTAACTTGTTAAGGTGTTGGAGGAAATTCCACCTGGAGGTAGCGATCATGCGGATGATGCTGGGAAAGTGCACTAGCGGGGGGTAGGAGTGAGTGGAAAAAAGCCTCGGGAGGAGCTCCTGCGGCAAAAAACTGGATTAATAGTAGAGCGATAAATAATCTGCAGGTCTGGGTTACCAAGTGTGTGACTACCCGCAGAGCAAGGTTGCACATGGCGGGCCAAATAAACTTAAAGCCGAGCATAATAAGGCATATGTGGAGTAATTATTGGGCAGTGACAATGCTATGCTAATCAAGAGAATTTGTGAGGACGAGAGAAACAGTCCTGGCATGTGTGGGGTTCTTATTAGAGCAGGGCAACGCTATGCTAGACATGAGATTAGGAAATAGCGTGATAAAGGTCCTAAGGACATTTGGTCTGGGACAGAGTTGGGCATTTCACTCTGAGTGAAAACCAAGATCTCTGGAAGGTGGGTTGGGTAGGGTGTCTGTGGGAGGAAGGAGTGATGTTCTTTAATAAGGGTCAGCAGTGGGCATGTCTAGGTAGTTGTACTGTAACCTGAGGTGGATGGGCAGGCATGGGATAAGGCCCTAGCAGGGTGCAAGAGGGAGAGAGACAGGTGGGATGTAATTTACACTGTACAATCCCCCCAAAAAAGTCCTGTAGTTTCAGTTATATCTTGTATTATTCCTCTCCCAGCCATACATGCATTTCTGCATCTTTATTTAGACCCAGTGCCACTGTCTTGAATTTCAGGATAAGTTCGCTTTCTCGTCTCCTGAGTTTCAGTCCACGATCTCCCCCTCTTCTGGCAGGATGGACAACTTCCAGGCCAAAGAAGATGAAGTCTTTCTTGTGTGGGTGCATGCAGTGGAAATGTTCAGTAAGTGGGTGGCCGGTGTTGTGCTTGTGTATGTTACGATAGTGTTCTTGAATCCGGGTGCGTAGTGGTCGTATCGTGCTCCCAATGTACGGAATGTTGCAGGGGCAGATGATTACATAGATAGTGAATTTGCTGTTGCAGTCAATCCATTCTTTGATGGTAAATTCTTTTCCTTGTGTCAGTGGTACCTGCGTCATTTTACTTCTGCTCAGTTTGCAAATACTGCAGTTTTTACAGGTGTGAAACCCCGGTGGTCTGTCTAGGAATGTGGTGATGGATTTCCTTTTGTCCTCAAATTCAGATTTGCACAGAAGGCTCTTTAGGTTGGGTGCTCGTCTGAAGGTCATTTCTGGATAGGTTTTCAGATGGTCAGTTAGGCTGGGTGTTTGTTGTAGAAGATGCCAGTGACGTTTCAGAGTTTGTCTAATTTGGTGGTGGCCATTATGGTAGTCTGTAATGAAACGGATCATGGTGTTGCTCCCTCGCTGCCGTTTGGGTTGGAACATTTTTTTACGTTCCATTTGAGCCACTGAGGTGAGGGTGTTGGTGAGTGTGTTGTGGTCATATCCTCGTTGGCTTAATCTTGATACAATTTCTTGTCCTTTTTCCTTGAAGACTTGGTCTTCGCTACAGTTTCTGCGTGTTCTCAACAGTTCCCCCTTTGGGATGTTCCTTACGTTATGTCGTGGATGACAACTGTCTGCTCTTAGTATAGAGTTGGCTGCTGTTTCTTTTCTGTAGAGTTTGCTATGCAAGGTATTATCCTTAACATAGAGTGTGACATCCAGAAAGTTGATCTCCTTCTGTGAGTATGTATGTGTGGTTTTAATCCCCCAGGGATTTTTGTCCAGGCTTTCCAAGAATCTTTGGAGTAATGTCATGTCTCCTTGCCAAATACAGAGAATATCGTCAATATATCGTCGCCATAATACTATGTGGGAGGTGAACTCAGCAAAGTTTTGATCCCACAGCCAGAATTTTTCCACATGGCTCATGAAAATACATGCGTACGGCGGCGCAAATTTGGCCCCCATGGCAGTTCCGCGTTTCTGCCTGTATATTTTGCCATTAAAGCTAAATATGTTGTTCTCCAGGCAGAACTCCAACATCTCTAGGATCATTTTGTTGGTTTCCAGAAGGTTGGCTGATTGTGTCCAAAGTGATCATTGGGTTGCTGTAATACCATCGTGATGTTCTATAGAGGTATAGAGACTGACGATGTCAATGCACACCAATACGAAATCCGGTTCCCACATAATGTCTTGTAGTTTTAGGAGGATATCTTTGGTGTCCTGGATGAAAGATGGGATGTCTCTCATCAGTACCGGTAATTTCTTGTCTATGTATTCTCCCATCCTTGAGCATGCTGAATTGATCCCTGCTATGATTGGTCTTCCGGGTGGCGGGTATGTACCTTTATGTATTTTGGGGAGAAGGTAAAGGGTCGGCATGGTGGGATGTGTTATATATAGGAAGGTTTTTTCCGTTTGAGATATGAGGCCCAGTGTGTACCACTTATCGATCTTGACTTTGATTGATTTCAGAATATCCTGTGTGGGGTCACGTGCTAGAAGCTCATAGCATGATTCATCTCCAAGTTGACGATTTGCTTCGAGAATTTAGTCATCTATGTGTAGTGCTACTGGGTTTCCTCCCTTGTCTGCTTCTTTTACGATGAGATCCTTCCTTTCGTTCAGCCTTTTGATTGCTGTCCTCTCTTCTTGCGAGTTGTTACGGGGTAGATATTTAGATTTTCTTTGATATTTATTGTATTCCTGTTCCAGATCATATGTGACCGCCTGGTGAAAGGCGTCAATGCTGTTGCCTGCGGGTAGTTGTGGAGTGAAAGTTGATTTTTTGGTGAGTTCTGTATCTATGGAGATGTTAGTTTCGATTCCTAGTTCCAGAGCTGTTCTAGTGAGTGTATCGAAGTTGTTTTCTTCCTCACTGAGATGGGTTAGTAAATCAACATGTTCCAGGTCTTGAATGGATAGTTCTGAAGCTGTTGTTTGAGGTGGGTGTTCTTGTCTCATGACTCGGTCAGCAAAGAAGGCTTTGAGTTTAAGTTTGCGTGTAAATTTGAACAGGTCTATTTGTGTTCTTGTGATGTTCCAGGAGGCAGTGGGACAAAATGAAAGTCCTTTGTTGAGAATACTCGTTTCTTGGTTGGATAGTTGAATGCAGGACAGGTTCTTGACCAGATTTCCGGGAGTCAAGTTCTTCTTTCCAATTCCTTTTTCCTGGACCTGGTAGTCACGCCTACTGTTGGAGTCTGTTGTCGTCCGTATTGTGGGGAACCGGCCATTGTTGTAGTATTTGTGGTATTTGTGGTTCTGATACCGAGTCTGTAGCGCAGTACCTCCTCGAAAAAATGTACCTTGCATCGTGAGTTTTCCCCTTCCGGACCAGGTGAAGGTGAGTCAATTTCTGAGCTGGAGGATGCCCCCGATTGTTGTCCACTGCCGTCAGTGGTTGTATTATCCTGTGGTTTGGTGTCGTATCTTTTCGCGAATGTATATACTCTGCCGAACTGGTAGTCGAGTTGATCGCGCCAAAACTTACGGTTCTTTCGCTTGATGATATCTTCTTCGAATTCGTCGATGATCTGGTTCAGGATTTCGTAGTTATTCTTAGTAAGTTCTCCCCAATTTGAATCCTCAATATGTTTACTTAAATTGTCTACCTCTGTTTTTGCTTTATTATATTCTTCCTCCGCGTGATCAATTAGCTGTCTAATCATGTTGTTTGAGCATTCTTTGAGGTTCTCTTCCCATTTTCCAATGTATTGAGGGTTAGTGGTGTCTGATGGAGGAAAGATCAAAATCCTTAGCCCGCGTGGGATTCTGTCCACCTCTAGGTATTTTTTGAGAGATTCCGCTTCCCACCACTTGGTGGTTTCTCTTTTGACTGCACGTTCTAATGTTTGGAAAGTGCTTCTTGCCGATGTGGGATTCGGTTTGGTCGTTGTGTTCCTAGTGGTCACAGGATTAGTAGAAAAGGTTTCTTCAATTCTGGTTGAGCGTTGTGCTCTGCAATCTTGACTAAATGCCATCGGATGAAAGTTGTAATTGGAACTATATCCGCTGGTGTGATGAAGAAGCTTGGTTCGCTGTTTATAGAATAGATATGTTGAGCTCGCCGGTGTTTCGGGGATTTGACCTTGTGGATCAGTTATGTGAGATAAGGGGTGAAAAGGTCCCGATCCCTTACTGGCCGTATATTGAGCAAAATTTCTCGTTATAGTACTTGCCCTTGACAGGGGGAAACCCCTAACCCCCTAATTTATAGATAAGGTTCAAGATGGTTGTCAGGGAAGATTGGTTTCTCGTATTCCTTAAGGAAAGAATTCCAATCAGACAATAGTTCATTTTGTTGGTTGTTTATAAAGGTGTTGTCACTCTATCCATTAGAGTGAGTGAAAAAACAAACTGACAGCCAACACGTGTTTCACCCCTTTACACGGCCATCCGGCCTGGGGCTTCCTCAGGGCTGTATATACAGTCATGGTGAACAGAATGGGGGTGGTGTGTATCCCCGTGTCAGAGAGGAAGGAGGGTAGGAAGATAGGAGGTAAAGAAGAAAAAACGAAAGAGAGATAAGATATTAGGGGAAGGTGAATTTGGAGGTGAATTGTTAGTTTTTAAGCGATAAAAAGGGGGGGTTTGGGTGGTGTGGGGGTAGAGAGAAGGGAACACAACGAACAGCGTGCAATAGTTTAGACAACAATATATAGCATTTGAGCACAATAGTTTGAGAGAGAAACCAACGCGAGAGGCAGAGAAAAGAACAGAAAAAGGAAAACATGGAAAAACCATAGGGGAATAAGGAAAACAGAAGGGAGGCAGAAAGCATATAGGGCAAATGGCATTTGTATCAAATTATTACACAAATGGGCAGTTCAAATAAAGACGAATCATCGGAAGATAATATGTCATTATATAAGTACATCCAGTGGAATTTCCACATATGAGAATAAGTATTTGCACAGACGTGCAAAAGGAAAGCACATGGATCAGTACATGGTTATGTAGGTGGACGGGCGAAGCGATAGTATTTCTGGTATAGAGAATTGTGGTATCATGTTGGGTGACAAACAAAGATGGTATATCGGATGCACAGTGAACAGGATAATAGATGACAGGGGCATAAATAAGGCACGATAGGCAGAGGCAAAAAATGTAAGAAGGTGAGAATACAGCGATCATGACAGAAATCAAGTTTAATATACAATAGTGTGACATTCATCAATTCAAGTGATTTACAATTGCATGTAATAAGTCCCCGAGTTCGGGAAGCGAGTAATGGAAAGGCATATTAATAAAGGAAGTATTGGAAAGAGAACGATGGAAACGAAGTGTTTAAATCAAACGTGACAAAATTAGAAATAAATTTAAATAAGGTGGGCAGCGATATAATTACATATGTCGTTGTAAAGTCGAGTTGCCGGGTCCGACCGGATCCAAGGATGTGCATAAAAAGAAATATAGAGGAGGCGAAATTTGTTAGTCAAGGGAAAACCGGGTCATGGTATAGGTACAACAGAGGAGAGTCCTCCGGTGCATAGATACGGTAATGACTCCCGGGGCTCAACTATTCACGTTTGGACAGTGTACAAAAACATTTGTGAGTGATTAGGAAAACTCTTGCGGCGAGATCAAAAGTGTATATCTCATGCGGAGGCGCGGTTTACAGTTATCGGGGCAGCAAAGGTGTTATGCGCTGGGTGTGCTCACTACTGATGGGTGGCACCCAGGTACATCGGGCAGTGACACATGTACAACTGAAGGTAGCGATCGTGCGCTGAGTGTGCTCGCAGCTGCTGGAGGCACACAGGTGTGTCGGGCAGTGACGCAAGTACGTCTATAATAAATGTATTGTCTTACCGTTTGAAAGTATCGATTAAGAGGAGTCGTCTGTGTTGATTAAATTCCTGATAATTCTAAGGGAAGAATGGGAAGAGGGTTGGAGATGACCTAGGGCAAGTAAAGGGATTGCAATTGAGTGGATCTTGGAGGGGGGGCCGAGGGGGTGGCGGCGGCTTACCTCGTAATATCGGGCGTAATGCCGGTTCAGTCAAATTCGGTCTGTGGTTGTGGATAGCCCGCATGAATTGTGTGGCGGCCAATATAGAGGTGGAAAGGTGTACTGCTTCCGGGTCATGACATAGATGGGCTGTCCGGGGTGCTTTTCTGGGCGCCATGTTGGAATGGTCAAATTGGATTACTCAATAATGGAATTGATTAGGCGGGCGGTAGGGTTGGGCGGTCCCCATCGGAATAGTATATGGGGATAATAGGACAGAAAACCGTAACTTGTTAACGTGTTGGAGGAAATTCCACCTGGAGGTAGCGATCATGCGGATGATGCTGGGAAAGTGCACTAGCGGGGGGTAGGAGTGAGTGGAAAAAAGCCTCGGGAGGAGGTCCTGCGGCAAAAAACTGGATTAATAGTAGAGCGATAAATAATATGCAGGTCTGGGTTACCAAGTGTGTGACTACCCGCAGAGCAAGGTTGCACATGGCGGGCCAAATAAACTTAATGCCGAGCATAATAAGGCATATGTGGAGTAATTGTTGGGCAGTGACAATGCTATGCTAATCAAGAGAATTTGTGAGGACGAGAGAAACAGTCCTGGCATGTGTGGGGTTCTTATTAGAGCAGGGCGACGCTATGCTAGACATGAGATTTGGAAAAAGCGCGATAAAGGTCCTAAGGACATTTGGTCTGGGACAGAGTTGGGCATTTCACTCTGAGTGAAAACCAAGATCTCTTGAAGGTGGGTTGGGTAGGGTGTCTGTGGGAGGAAGGAGTGATGTTCTTTAATAAGGGTCAGCAGTGGGCATGTCTAGGTAGTTGTACTGTAACCTGAGGTGGATGTGCAGGCATGGGATAAGGCCCTAGCAGGGTGCAAGAGGGAGAGAGACAGGTGGGATGTAATTTACACTGTACAATCCCCCCCAAAAAGTCCTGTAGTTTCAGTTATATCTTGTATTATTCCTCTCCCAGCCATACATGCATTTCTGCATCTTTATTTAGACCCAGTGCCACTGTCTTGAATTTCAGGATAAGTTCGCTTTCTCGTCTCCTGAGTTTCAGTTCACGATCTCCCCCTCTTCTGGCAGGATGGCCAAAGAAGATGAAGTCTTTCTTGTGTGGGTGCATGCAGTGGAAATGTTCAGTAAGTGGGTGGCCGGTGTTGTGCTTCTGTATGTTACGACAGTGTTCTTGAATCCGGGAGCGTAGTGGTCGTATCGTGCTCCCAATGTACGGAAGGTTGCAGGGGCAGATGATTACATAGATAGTGAATTTGCTGTTGCAGTCAATCCATTCTTTGATGGTAAATTCTTTTCCTTGTGTCAGTTATACCTGCGTCGTTTTACTTCTGCTCAGTTTTCAAATACTGCAGTTTTTACAGGTGTGAAACCCCGGTGGTCTATCTAGGAATGTGGTGATGGATTTCCTTTTGTCCTCAAATTCAGATTTGCACAGAAGGCTCTTTGGGTTGGGTGCTCGTCTGAAGGTCATTTCTGGATAGGTTTTCAGATGGTCAGTTAGGCTGGGTGTTTGTTGTAGAAGATGCCAGTGACGTTTCAGAGTTTGTCTAATTTGGTGGTGGCCATTATGGTAGTCTGTAATGAAATGGATCATGGTGTTGCTCCCTCGCTGCCGTTTGGGTTGGAACATTTTTTTACGTTCCATTTGAGCCACTGAGGTGAGGGTGTTGGTGAGTGTGTTGAGGCCAACAGGCGCGCCAGTAGGGTTAGCCACCCTGGAAAACATGCCAAACATTGCATTTAAGAAATGCAACAGATGGATACCTGAAGCCGGAAACGGAGGGTACGGATCCGGAATCACCTGCTCAGGAACTGCTCCAGGAGGCTGTAAGACTGGCTCCGGCGCCGGTGACACTGGAGCCGGGGGCGGAGTGGTCGGAGGCAAAGGCGATGCTATCATGGGCAGCGGAGAACCTCTCGGAGCTGAAGAGTGTGTCGGAGTCACCTGAGGAGAAGGAGAGGGTGATACTTCATCCTTTTGGTGACGCCGAAGTTCCGGAGACTCCAACTTCGGAGACTTATCATTTGACGAGCGACACCTAGACACATGACGCCGCTTTTTCTTGTGCTTCCTTGACGACTTAAAGGTGTGTGGAGTCGGTGACTTAGACTTTGATCTCATCCTTCTTCGGCCCCTCTTCTGCTTCTTCGCCCTGGCCATGAACAACTAGGCCTCCCTCTCCTTGAGGGCCTTCGGATTCATACGGTGGCACGACAAACATCCCTCGATGTTATGATCCGATGAAAGGCACCAACGACAATCATCATGGGGGCCAGTGATCGACATATGTCCCCGCATTCCCTACAAGGCTTGAAACCAAATTTCTTCAGAGCAGCCATTGCAAAGCTACAATATTAGGAGGTACATGTTACAATGTAACACTCAGAACTGGAGAGCCCTGAAAAAAACTTTACGCGTCGTTGGTGCGGAAAAAAGGGAACTGACGTCAGCACGCCAACAAGGTCTTTTTATGGCTCCAATGATGTCGCGCGGGGTTGCGAGCGGAGCCGTTCCATTGTGACGTCCTCGTCAAAGTGGGAGAGCTATGGAGAAAGGTATCCGTGGAATGTTGCACAAGGGGTAATTTAATGCAAAAGGTGAGGAATCCAGATGCAGATGTATACATCACAAACAGAACTTACGGAGGCCAAGGGGGCCAACAAGAAGCGCCCTATCTTCAGGCTACAACGAAACATGACAGCACTACGGGGAAAGTTGAATGCCATATATAATAATAGGGCTGAACTCACCCTTCTACGATTAAAACGCACGGTATAAGAGAGGGGAAACAAAGTAGGCACACATCTTGCCAAACAGCTCAGACTCCAGAGAGAAAGGGACTACATAGGAGACATAACAGTACCAGGGGGAAGCAAGGTGAACTCAGATTTAGAGAAAGCACAAGTCTTTAGCAATTTTTACAAATCTCTCTACAAGGCAGATAGTTATGAAGAGATGGAACAGATTCGCTACCTAGGGGAGGCGGAATTCCTGAGAGTGTTGAGGACACAGAATGAGGTGCTGGGGATACCAATAGATGCAGAGGAGGTCAGCCAGGCCATAGCAGTCTAAAACCACATAAATCGCCGGGCCCTGATGGACCGACAGCCCATTTCTGCATTACATTCGGGTTGCAGCTCATCCCAAAACAAGTGAGTCTATACAATTCATTCTCAGAGTAAGGGACAGTGACTGCATCTAAGGGGGAGGCCGTTATTACCGTTATACCCAAACCAGGGATAGATCCCCACTTGTGTGGCTCATACCGTTCAATAACGCTCCTCAACCTGGATGCCAAAATCTACACAAAAATCGTAGCCAGCTGACAAGAAAAACTAATGCCTGAACTCATACACTCAGGCCAATCGGGGTTTATCCAGGGCGACAAACCAACGACAATCTTAGAAGAAGGCACACAAAAAATATGTTCCAGCGGTGCTGTTGGCGCTAGATGCAGAAAAGGCTTTCGACCGAGTGGATTGGCCCTTCCTATTCCACACACTAGAGAAATATGGATTTTGTGACCAATTTATTGCTAAGATCAGAGCTAACTTCACATGCCCGTATGCTCGGGTTCTGGTTAATGGGGTGAGCTCTGAACCCTTTGCACTAGGAAGAGGAGCCCAACAGGTAAGTCCCCTCTCTCCATTACTGTTTGCCCTTAGTATGGAACCATTCACGGCGAGAATAAGAGCAGCAACCAATGTACAAGGCATTAGATTTGGTGCAGACGAGCACAAAATGTCCCTGTTCGCAGAGGACATGCTGCTTTCGGTGACCAACCCCGAATCTGGGAGCGGTGATAGAAGAGCTGGGGCGCTTTGAGCTGGTAGCAGGCCTCAAGGTAAACCTATCAAAATCCTTCATACTGAATCTCACATTGCCGCAAAGAGAAATGGAATCCTTGGTAACTTCCACCCCCTTCCAGTGGGCAAAAAAGGAAATCACATACTTAGGAATAAAAATTACCCCTAGACACAAGAATCTCTGTCAGGCGAACTATCCCCCATTTCTCCACCTATTAAAAACAGACTTCCGTAGGTGGACGCCCTTATACTTAACTTGGATAGGTCACATCCAGGCAATTAAGATGATGGTATTGCCCAGACTTTGATATCTGTTCCAGGGCATTCCCATAGAGATGGAAAGGGGCTTATTTGCCATTGTGAAATCCATGATCACCAGATTCATATGGCAGGGATGTAGGGCGAGACTATCCTATAGACAGCTATGCCTACCAAAAAATAGAGGATGGTTGGCTCTACCAGAGATGTCCCTATATTATAAAGCCACGCAATTAAGGGTGATCACAGAATGGTCATCCTGAGAATCAGACAAGCACTGGCCACACATGGATAGGTCAATAGCGGGGAGATCCATATGGGACTTACTGTGGAAACCTAAGGCAGGACGACCACCCAATACCTTCCTGAGCACACCCACTAAAACGACATTAAAAGTATAGGACGACATCCATAGGACCTCTTCTCTGACCACATTTCCATCACCATTCACACCCATACACTTCAACCCACTTCAACCCAGAGTTCCCTCCTGCACAACACTCAGGCCCATTTGAAGCATGGAGAGTTGGGGGCTGCCGGACGATCACTGTTTTATTTCGCAATGTGGACATCCTGACGTTTGAGCAATGCCAGAGGGAATTCAACATACTGGTAACCGAACACTACCAGTATACACAACTTAGACACTGGGTACTGAGGGAGGAAATTAGAGAGGCGGCCACCAGAGCCCTGACACCAATAGAACAGCTGGCAAAGACAGGGGTTGGCTCAAAAAATACAATATCATGCCTCTATATGATACTACAAGCCACACTCGGCAATACCCAACCACGACACAAATCCTTTTGGGAACACCACTTGGGAGTGGAAATGTCAGATAGGCAATGGGACAGGCTATATAGAGATATACACACATTTAATCAGTCAATAGGAATATGCCTGGTATTTATATCCGACAAGACTCAAACTGATCTTCCCTACAACCTCTGATTTATGTTAGAGAGGGTGCGGACTTCAAGGCGGCTTCAAACACATATGGTGGGACTGCCCAACAATAAGATCCTTCCGGACAGAAATACTGGCACAAATCAAAATATTATAGGCTATCCCATACCATCTGACCCGGGCTCGACACTGTTAGGCCTACGGTCAGACATTCTTAAACGACAAATAGTTAGCGACAGAGCCATTCTATGGCTATGTCTGGGAGCAGCAAAAACAGCACTGGCAGTGGCGTAGAAACAAAAAGAGGCACCATCTATATCCCAGTGGCATTCACGCTTGTGGCAAGCCATCACCATGAAAAGAATGGTGAGTGTGATATCAGACTCTTTTAAGAACTTTGAATACACATGGGGCCCACTGGTGGAGTATTTATCACAGGGGCTCCCTTTGCTTGCATGCCCAACGCGGGTTAGAGCGCTTCACCTCTTCCAATTTTAAAATGCAGAATGCAAGAGAGGTTAGAACCTAGAGACAAAAGCGACACCCACGGGAGAATATCCTTACTCACCTAACAATTAGACAGATTCCTACACTAAGGAGCACGCAGATGATAGTACAGTGCACCCTTAATGTTGGGGACAGGAGGGGCGGGTGTTGGAGAGAATTTTATAATTTACCACTATACTGAAGTAACAACTTAGGATTTTTCCCCTTGTTTTTCCTTTCCTTTGATAATCTTCCTTGCGACTCACATGCGTCCTAAAACAGAGGCAACTTATTTATCACATAGATTTATTGATTTGAAATACAGGAAGGGGGTCGTAATGTATAATGTTGTGAGATACTTGCAAAATCTTAATAAAAACAAGATTGACAAAAAATGCTTAGTACATTTGGCCCTACGTTTCTATTGAATTTTTTTTATAAGTTGTTCATAAAATGACAAATACTTTCACAGGGTGTTCTAAAATATTTCTTTCTTAGAAAAACTGGTTTTCTTAAAATAAAAGCATATATACAATATATATATTGGTTTTTCCCCAGTGAATATATATATATATTTATATATATATATATTAATCACCAAGAAAATAAACGTGGCACTCTCCTTGGATGGTTAACCGATTTTATTCACACCACCACTCTTCTCCTCCTACGCGTTTCGACCCCACAATAGGTCTTGATCACGGTAGTAAACACAGTCCCTTTTTAGTTTCTTCTATTTATACTGAATTCCCACTCCACCCATAATGAGGCATTGTGGGATCAGTAGTTTCAAATTCTACAAGTTCAATTACATTTCTTTGAATGACCATTTTTGATGGATAAATGCGGTGTTTCACCATACCCAACTATATATTTTTTACCCAAGGTGCATAAGACTCTGAACAAACCGCCAGGAAGACCAATAATATCGAGTTGTGGGGCACTATATGAAAATCTAGCATCTTATGTTGATTACTTCTTAGCACCAATAGTGCCAACGTTAAATTCTTACATAAAGGACACAGGAGATTTCTTGAGAATACTCATGGGAACGGATTGGCAACCGGACTATTTGCTTGTGACGATTGATGTTGTCTCTCTCTATACGTCAATCAGCCATGAAATAGGCATGAAGGCGGTTATGTACTTTTTAAAACAGAGACCGATTGGTGAACTACAACACACCATAATGTTGAGCGAAATGATCGAGCTTTGTTTACGAAACAATATTTTCTTTTTTAACAAAAAGATATATTCTCAAAGCTGTGGCACTGCGATGGGAGTTTCCTTTTCTCCAAGCTACGCGAACCTCATGATGGGGTGGTGGGAGAGGGTCGTGGCTTGGAGGGAAGAAAACGACCAATATACAGCCAGAGTTGTTCTCTGGCTGCGTTTTATTGATGATCTTTTCTTGCTCTGGAGAGGCACTGAAACAGAATTCTTGGAGTATTTAGCTATTATGAATGAAAATGAAGTTGGTCTTAAATTCACTCACAATATCAATCAGAAGCAGATTGATTTTTTGGATACACGAATTTATATCAAGAACAAGAAGATACAAACGACAGTCTTCAGAAAAAATACTGCGACTAATGCAGTACTCCATGGCTCAAGCTTTCATCCCCAATCACTCAAGAAAAGCATACCTTATGGAGAGTTCATAAGGATGAAGCGAAATTGCTCTGAGGAGAATGAAATGGAGAAGAAATTTGCTGAAACCAAGCAACGGTTCTTGAAGCGAGGATATAAAAACTCTGACATTCAGCGAGGTGAACTAAAGGCCAGAGAAAAAACTAGGGCCCAAACTCTAATTGGGAGGAAACAGCAATCTGAAATGAAAAGCAGTTCAGCTAAGGAAGTGCCGCGACTTATACTGACTTATAGCAAGGAAAGCTATAAGATCCAGAGGATCTTGACAAAGTATTGGAGTGTCCTGAAGAAAGACCCTGACATTGGGACCATGATAGGAGAGCGCCCGCTGATAACATACAGGAAAGCACCATCAATCTCGGACACTTTGGTACATAGTCACTTTGAAGCCAAGAAACAAGACACATGGCTACAGACCCGTCAAAAGGGGTTTGCGAAGTGTAACAGTTGCAAGGCCTGCAAAATTGGAAAAAACTTAAAGTCCATTCAAGATCCAAGAGGTGGCACATTTAACATCAACGAGGCAATCACATGCGATTCCACGTATGTGGTGTACTTGATCGAGTGCTTTTGCGGGAAAAGGTAAATAGGAAGCACAATATGCCCACTGAAGAAACGGATCTTAGAGCATATTAGAGCAACACAAAATCAAGATTTGACATATGCTGTCGCAAAACATATGAAAACACATGAAAGCAAAACATGGATGGACCTGAGATACTCTGGATTGATGACTGTACCATCACGTGAAAGAGGAGGAAACAGGATCCTAAAACTCAGACGCCTTGAATCGAGACTAATTATAAGGTTCAAAACGAAGATCCCGCAGGGCCTCAATGGGGATGAGGAAATGTACATTCACTTGTGAGAGAAGGATTGAATCATTACCATTTAATAGAATATTAGTCCCAGATGATTTTAGCATTGACTTAACTTATCACATTGTCATGACTATGTTGTAATCCGATTATATGAACTAACAGTAGTATTTTGGTTTGATGGTGGGTGTGGAATGGAGCCTTTTGCCCTATGATTTATTGGTGTAGGTTGTGTGGGCACTTAGCCCGAAATGTATAGAATATGACACTCAGTCGATGAAAATTATAAATCACACACGTGATGTGAACTCCTAAAGTAGGTGTTCTTAGGGACCAGAAATTCCACAAATGGAGGCAAAATGGGTAATGGTTATATCGTACTATCCGATAAACTTTACAAATTTTTTTACATACTCAATGTATAAAATTATCCAGTGGTTATTGTCCAGGTTAATGATTTTGTTCATTGATAGGCATCACGTATATACACGTTTAATGAAGAAATAGTGGGGTATGGTGAAACACCGCATTTATCCATCAAAAATGGTCATTCAAAGAAATGTAATTGAACTTGTAGAATTTGAAACTACTGATCCCACAATGCCTCATTATGGGTGGAGTGGGAATTCAGTATAAATAGAAGAAACTAAAAAGGGACTGTGTTTACTACCGTGATCAAGACCTATTGTGGGGTCGAAACGCGTAGGAGGAGAAGAGTGGTGGTGTGAATAAAATCGGTTAACCATCCAAGGAGAGTGCCACGTTTATTTTCTTGGTGATTAACATATTGCGAGAATGGTCCTTGTCGCGCCGTGGGCACCAGCTTAATTGAGCGCCTCCCGCTGAAGGACCTTTGGTGAATTATATATATATATATATATATATATATATATATATATATATATATATATATATATATAAAGATACAAAGTCCTGGATTACCTCTCCCGGTAACGAAAAAACAGGTACGGACCACAGATGTGGAAATTCAATTAAAGTGCTTTATTGCAATTGTCAGCATGACGCGTTTCGGCCGCGTTACCACGGCCTTGATCACATAACGCACCGGAACCAAAACTATCATTTTATACTGATACACATCCCATTCCGGTTACAACCCCCTGGGCTTTTAATGAAGCTAGTAAACATACTGCAATGTTATAACCAGCTCATTGGGCTCCCTCTATCGTAATGAAACTATGTGAAACTGGAAGTTTAAGCACATCATTACATTTGATACGGTCAAATAGATTTAACATATCATTAATAGCACATAATTGCTAACGATAAAAACCAAGTGGTTTAAAAAAACCTATTACATGACCTATCAACATGGGGACCAAAGCTGACAATCAAATTTGCCCAAGTCAGGGTGTAAACCGGAACAACCATATAAAGTGCAGGTGCAAAAATCTATAAAAACAGTGTTATCTGATCTAATTTGATATTACCATCATATCAATTACCAGATGAATAATTAAAAAAACAGAGAAATGGGAAGGGAAGGGGGGAAGAAAAATGGGAAGGCAAATGGCTGATGCAATTCCATTCATTAGTCATAAAGTGCAAGTGCAAGTTCACAAATTCAGATGAAGACCACATAGCGGTCAACTTAACTAAATAGTATATATATGGATAAATCCATCAAATAATTTCCTCGAAACAAATCAAATACATAAATTACTCGTTGTGACTCACCTAGATCATAGTAATTACATAGATTGTCAATATAGTAAGCACATACAACGATATAACACAAATCCAAGATAAAGCATTAAATACAATGTTTAAAATTAATAAGGTCGATAAAAAAACAGCCCCAAAACCCGTCATAAAACCAGTAAAAAGTACACGCCAAACCAAGACCAAACCAACGGTTAAAATCCAGGTAAAAACGAGACCCAAACCAGTCCTAAAAACAGGCCCAAAAGCCGCCTCTCTAAAAACCACACTCAAATAAAACATTGCAGGCAGAAACAAACCAACACTACTGGTCCTTCACTCAGTTCACAGAAAGTTATGGAGATCTTCCCCTGTGTTGAGACCCTTCGGGATCCTCGTGTCAAGTAAAACAATGTAATGAGATTCTAGTTGTCTGAGTTTCCTCTCCCTATTGCCACCTCTAGGATCTTTAGGCACTGAATCAATTACAAAGTAGCGCAAATCATTCAAATTATTTTTATGCACTAGTTTGAAATGACGGGCCACAGGATAACTTTGATCACAGTTCACAATAGCGCGTAAATGTTGCAGTATACGATTAAATACCTGCAACTTGGTACTGTCAATATATTTTAAATTGCAAGTACATTCTAGTAAATACACTGCAAATTCCGTGCGACAAGTGAACCAACCTTTGATTTTAACAGGAGTTAAGTCAAAAGCACTCTGATATTCAGTTTTGTTACTGCCAAATTTACATGCCCGACAAGAACTGCACTTGTGGAACCCTGTTCTTTTAGACAGCCAGTTACTGGAGGCAACTACCTCCAGACTAGATTTAACCAGGACATCCCTCATAGAGGGTGCCCGTCTAAAAGTGATAAGAGGGTGATCAGGTAAACACTGGGATAATGTTATATCAGTCTTAAGTATGGGCCAATGTTTGTTAATAATACCTCTGAATTTCTTCTCCTGATGACTATATGTTGTTATTAGTCTTACTGGATCACAAAAAAGAGAGGGGTCACTACTCCCCCTTGTTGCCCCACTGTTTCTTTCCTTAATAGTGGTACCTAGACATATACGTATATGTATACATATGTATGTATGCATTAGCGCGCACTTCACCTGAAGACTGAGAAGAGAAGGACGTTCTCAGGAGTGGCGCCGCGAAAGTTTAATCAGGGAACTTTCGTCGCGTTAGGCTTCAACGTTTATTTGAAGAAATTTAGTTCCTGAGACTGTGGAGAGAATTAGAGTCTACCAGAGATTGTCAGTAAGACTTTTGGGTGTTGATTTTGGGCTTGCGCAGCATGAAATAAGAAGGTGTCTCTTGTTTCCTGGCTTGCGCATGTACGCACATTTAAGTTTACTTTGGAAACGAGAAGCAGCTTAGCGATATAGGGCGGAGTCAGCACAAGTCGTGTTCATGGAGTTGCGCAGCCGAGAATAAATAGTGTCTCACGGTTCCCGTCCTTGCGCATGCTCACGCACAAGAATAGTTGTAAGGTATCGAGAGCAGCTTCAGAGAATACTGGGCAGAGTCAGCACAAGCCTAGCTAGTGGGAAATTTACATTAGGGAATCAAACGCTGTTTATAGAGACAAATATTCACAGTGAGTGTTATCAGTCAAAAGACTGGCAGATTTGGACACTTCCCTTTACTGTAAATATATTAATATAAAAGGTTCATACTTAACGGAGTCAGAATTTCAGAGTTTGGAGTACAAGGAGTAGCTTCTGTATTACAAGGTAAAAACCCCTAAAAAGGAGAAAGAGAACAAACAAGAATTTAGACAATAGGAAAAAAGAAAGAACTGAATTAATTAAAAGTGACATAGTATTTGTGTTCATTTACAGTAAGCAAGAAGAAATCAACATAAAAGAAGAGGGGCATAGGTCACACGTAAACAGGGTAGGTACACAGTAGAATAGTTTGAGACAATAATTAGAGCTTTTTAAGTTGTTTAATATAACATTCTCTTGCAGCTCCGCTTCCAGCCAAGATTTAAATTGCAAGAGAAGAATAGCAAGAAAAGTCTAACACTTGGAGGAAGATTCAGAGAATAAGTGTGGCTGTCTCTTCTCTGTCCCATCCCCTTTCCCCCCTGTGATTTCCGTGGTGGTTCACATGATTGCATTACGTGTGGACTGGGAAATCGTAGTGGGGCATTGGGAACTGTCGCCGTTCTGCTCCCGTGCATATTGGTGGAAGACCCCCTTGACAGAGTGAAGTGCCAACGTTATTTTGCACCTGAGAAGAATGGCTAACGGTTTTGACTTAAAGAAATTAGGAGAAGTTCTGGAAGGAATCCAAAAAGAATTAATCACAGTCAGAGAAGAAAATAGGGAGCTTAGGCAGGACCTAATTTCTTCTAGGAGAGAAACTACAGATCTAACTATGAAAATGAATAGTTTAGTATCAGAATCTAGTTTAACATTTTCAGCTTCACATGAGGGATATTCTAGTGATCCAACAGCACCCCAACCTAAGGTAACCACTCAGGTCATACATTCCTTGTCCCCGGTGATTCCTTTGGCCCGCCTGAACGTTTTAATGGAGATCCCCAAAAGGCACAAGTGTTTTTGACACAATGTACCCTACATTTCATGTGCCGTCCAGCGGTTTTCCCTGACGCGCAGTCGCGAGTGGCCTTCATACTATCGTACTTAAGTGGGATGCTGTGTCATGGTCCATGCCTTTAGTGACCAGAAATGATCCCATTTTATATAACATCGATGACTTCAAGAAGGAGTTCCTCAGAATCTTTGACAGACGAAAGGCTTCACAAGCAACGGATAACGAGTTATTGGAGATTAGACAGGGCAACTGTGATCCGATTTCATACCTGGCCCAATTCAACAAATTGGTTGTGGAAAAGGAGTGGCCAGAGAATAAACGAGCAGCGGTATTCTATTGAGGATTAAAGGATGAATTAAAGGACGCTTTGGCACAAGTACCCAACAGACCCACGGAGATTTCAGCGCTAATCGATTTAGTTCTCAAATTCGATTTTAGGCAAAATGAAAGAAGAGGTGAGAAAAAGAGAGATTTCCGCTCACGTATCCCCAGATTTGATTGAGCTCGAACTGAAGTTACACGAGGAAATGATTCGCAACATGGAATTGAGCCCATGCAAATTGGAACAATCCGAGGACCATTATCCAAAGAAGAAAAGGAAAGGCGAAGAGTTAACAAGCAATGCCTTTATGGTGGTGGCAGTGGCCATTTTGTTCGGAATTGTCCAAAGAAACCCAAGCAGACACCGCCGAAAAATGCTCAGCGCCACCAGTAAATGGAGTTGGACTGGTGGTTGCAGAATTGGAAACAGCTCCAAAAGATCACACATTGGCTAACACCCTGCAATCCTCTGCACCACATCTGGTAATGATTATGACTCTTAAGTTCCGAGATATCACTTTGAAGCAGGTAACTGTTATGGTGGATTCCGGAGCTACGGGCAACTTTTGCGACTTGAGGTTTGCTGAAAAGATTGGATTGAAGGCGATAAGGAAGGAAAAGAGTGAAGCAGTACGTGCAGTCGATGGGACGAACCTTTCATCTGGGCACATTGTAAGTCATACAGGACCAGTGGAATTGAAATCGGCAGAAGGGCATCAAGAAACCTTACAATTTAATTTGATCGATGCTCCACAGTTTCAATTGATATTGGGTTTGCCATGGCTTACAGAGCATAATCCTACCATCGACTGGAGTGCTAGATCAATCGTGTTAGATTCTGAGTACTGCAAGGAGAATTGTTATAAGAGCAGCAAAAGAGACCACATTAAGACACCAGCATTTTATCTATGTGAAGGAGGTGCGACGATCTGTGTGATTCACACCACAGAGCTACCAACGGCATACGAAGAGTATCAAGATGTGTTTAGTGACACAGAGGCCGAGAAACTTCCGCCACATAGGGAGTTTGATTTTAAAATTGAATTGGAACCTGGTTCCAATCTCCCCTGCAGTAGAATCTACGCCTTAACTGAGAAAGAAGACAAACATCTAAAGGAGTATCTACAAAAATATCTTAGTAATGGATTCATCAGACCATCGCAATCCCCGGTATCCTCGCCACTTTCTTTTATCCCAAAGAAGGATGGCGAATTAAGAACTTGCATAGACTTTAGGGCAATCAATCGAATAACCATCAAGAACCGATATCCTCTGCCTTTAATCTCCGTTCTTTTAGATCAAGTAAAGGGAGCACAAGTTTACACCAAGCTAGATCTGAGAGGGGCTTATCATCTTGTTCGAATCAAAGAAGGAGATGAATGGAAAACGGTCTTCAGAACCAAGCATGGGCTATTGAATATCAAGTGATGCCCTATGGTCTCTGCAACGCTCCAGCTGCATTTCAACATTTCATTAATGATGTATTAAAGGAGTTCATTAATCAAAACGCAATAGTATACATCGATGACATATTAATTTATTCAAACTCGGTGGAGGAACATGTGAAGAGAGTACTACAGAAATTGCGAGAAAATAGTTTGTTTGTCAAATTGGAAAAATGTGCTTTCAATGTTACAACAGTGGAATTTCTTGGATTTGTGCTGTCGCCAAAAGGAATCACCATGGATGAAAATAAGATTAAGGCAGTAACAGAGTGGGAATCTCCCAAAACAGTGAAGGAGGTCCAAAGTTTCATAGGCTTTGCCAACTTCTATAGGAGGTTTATTCAAGATTTTTCAAAAAAATTGATTCCTTTAACCAAGTTACTAAAGAAAGGGGTCAGTTTCCATTGGTCCACGGAAGCGGAAGAAGCCTTTACTAAGTTAAAGGAAGATTTCACCACAGCTCCAATTTTACTGCATCCTGATCCTTCAGAGCCATTCTTTGTAGAGACTGACGCATCTAATTTGGCTTTGGGGGGAGTTCTGTCTCAAAGACACAAGACTACAGGTCAGTTGCACCCTGTGGCTTTCCGTTCACGGAAGTTGACCCCAGCTGAGGTAAATTATACAATAACGGAGAAGGAGTTATTGGCAATCAAGGATGCGTTCAAGGAATGGAGACATTACTTAATGGGTGCCAAACATACAGTCACAGTCTATACAGATCATCGGAACCTGAAATTCTTAAAGTCTGCAAGAACACTGACCCCAAGGCAACTCGTTGGTCTTTGTATTTTGCTGACTATGATTTTGTCATCACATACCGGCCAGGAGCTCAGAATGGAAAAGCAGGTGCCTTATCCAGATTGGGTACTGAAGGAATTACTGAAGAGGTCAAGGATCAAAATATCACAGCAGAAGGAAAAGTCATTGGAACAGTATTAAAAGAATCCATAGAAGGAGCAGCACAAGATTCGATGGGATTGGAAGAAATGAGAGAGTGGGCAAAACAAGATACCAGACGGGAAATTCGTGAAAAATTACCTTATCATGATGGAGCCCTCTATTTGCCGACCTAAGAGTTACAGCAGAAAGCCTTAAAAGAGTGTCACGATAATATTTTGGCAGGTCATAAAGGAATCCTGAAAACGGAAGATCTTGTAAAACGTTGTTTTTGGTGGCCAACTGTGATTAAGGATATTCGTCAGTATGTGGTCACTTGCGAGGTCTGCGCAAGGGGAAAACCGAAGAGACAAGCTCCTAAGGGCCTATTGCAACCCTTGCCCACACCACCCTACCCATGGCATACAGTAACACTAGATTTAATAGTCGATTTGCCATCTAGTCAAGGGTTTGATACAATACTAGTCTGTTTAGATGCCTTTACGAAAATGGCCCATTTTGTGCCCTTAAAGGGGGTATCAACAGCAAGAGAATTAGCACACACCTTTAGCCAGACCATAGTACGAGCTCATGGAATTCCCAAGATGTTAGTATCTGATCGGGGCTCCCAATTCTTATCTTATTTTTGGAGAGCCTTCACTAAGAAATTGAATATAGAAACTAGGTACACAACTAGCTATCACCCCGAATCAGATGGCCAGACTGAGAGAACAAATCAGGAGCTTGAACAATATCTTAGATTGTGCCTATTAGTTCAAGAGGGGATTGGCCTGAATATCTATGGGCTGCAGAGTTTGGACATAACAATGCAAAAAATGTGTCCACTGGTTATTCCCCATTTTATCTAAACACAGGTAGACATCCAAATTTATCTTTAAATTTTTTAGAGGTAGATGTCCCAGCAGTGAAAGATTTAGTTGAACATATGACTAAGGTACATAGTTTAGCAACTGAGAATCTAATAAGAGCAAAGAAAAGTTACAAACAGTATGCCGACAAAAAGAGAAGAAAGGAACCAGATCTTCAGGTCGGAGAAAGGGTTTGGTTAAATGCCAAGAATCTTAGACTCAAAGGAAACAGAAAGTTGCAGCCAAGATTTGTAGGCCCCTACTTAATTGAGAGAAAGTTAGGCGCCTTAACTTATTAATTGAAGTTACCAAAGAGTTTAAAAATACATCAAGTATTTCATGTTTCACTAATAAAAAAGGCACCAAGAGAATTAAGAATAATCAAACCCCCAAAACCAATTCAAACTGAGAAAGGAGAGGGATTTGAGGTGAAACAAGTATTAGATTCAAAAGAAACTAAGGGGCAGATTTTTTACTTGTTGGACTGGAAAGGTTATGGTCCTGAAGAAAGATCATGGGAGTTGTTCTCAGATGTACATGCTCCTCGATTAATTAGGGACTTCCACAGAAAATTTCCAAACAAACGTAAGCCGGGAGGATCTACTTTGCGGGAGGGTACTGTCAGGATCATTCAGCCCCCAAGAAGAAAGGCTTCTCAATTAGTGTAGTTAGTCTCAAGGCTTCTCTGAAGGCAAAGAAAGCCCATTCTATGCATAAATTCAGGACGAGAAATACCTTCAAAATGGCCGCCAGGAAACAACCTCTTAATCAGCATACTAGTGTCCAGGCAACATTTGGCAGTTTGGAATGTCCAGGTGAAGTGCCCGCATTAGCGCGCACTTCACCTGAAGACTGAGGAGAGAAGGACGTTCTCAGGAGTCGCGCCGCGAAAGTTTAATCAGGGAACTTTCGTTGCGTTATGCTTCGACGTTTATTTGAAGAAATTTAGTTCCTGAGACTGTGGAGAGAATTAGAGTCTACCAGAGATTGTCAGTAAGACTTTTGGCTGTTGATTTTGGGCTTGCGCAGCATGAAATAAGAAGGTGTCTCTTGTTTCCTGGCTTGCGCATGTACGCACATTTAAGTTCACTTTGGAAACGAGAAGCAGCTTAGAGATATAGGGCAGAGTCAGCACAAGTCGTGTTCATGGAGTTTGCGCAGCTGAGAATAAATAGTGTCTCACGGTTCCCGGCCTTGCGCATGCTCACGCACAAGAATAGTTGTAAGGTATCGAGAGCAGCTTCAGAGAATACTGGGCAGAGTCAGCACAAGCCTAGCTAGTGGGAAATTTACATTAGGGAATCAAACGCTGTTTATAGAGACAAATATTCACAGTGAGTGTTATCAGTAAAAAGACTGGCAGATTTGGACACTTCCCTTTACTGTAAATATATTAATATAAAAGGTTCATACTTACCGGAGTCAGAATTTCAGAGTTTGGAGTACAAGGAGTAGCTTCTGTATTACAAGGTGAGAACCCCGAAAAAGGAGAAAGAGAACTAACAAGAATTTAGACAATAGGAAAAAAGAAAGAACTGAATTAATTAAAAGTGACTTAGTATTTGTGTTCAGTTACAGTAAGCAAGAAGAAATCAACATAAGAGAAGAGGGGCATAGGTCACACGTAAACAGGGTAGGTACATAGTAGAATAGTTTGAGACAATAATTAGAGCTTTTAAGTTGTTTAATATAACATTCTCCTGCAGCTCCGCTTCCAGCCAAGATTTAAATTGCAAGAGAAGAATAGCAAGAAAAGTCTAACAGTTGGAGGAAGATTCGGAGAATAAGTGTGGCTGTCTCTTCTCTGTCCCATCCCCTTTCCCCCCTGTGATTTTCGTGGTGGTTAACTTGATTGCACTACATGTGGACTGGGAAATCGTAGTGGGGCATTGGGAACTGTCGCTGTTCTGCTCCCGTGCATATTGGTGGAAGACCCCCTTGACAGATTGTTCCTCGTGTGTCTTCATCCAGAAATCTGTGATAACATGAATACTCCTATAACATTACAGTGAGACTACAAAGCGGTGAATCTCCACCAAACAAGTGTACTTCCTTTTAACTATACGAAGAAACTATAACTATATGAAGGAAGTGCTTCTTTGTTCTGTGAAGATTTCCTCATATTCATCGGCATCAAGAACGCGTCACCAAAATCAGCGGGAAACGTGATGGGGTCCTTTTGTTAAGCTGTCCATTAGCATGGCAAAAGGCAGGAACCATATTATTAAGGTGAATGGGGCGGGGCTGGGTCAAACGGGCGGAGCTTCAGATGATTTTACACATTTGAATACTTGTAGTAAAATAAAGGGAGAACCATGGACTCTGCTCTCACTAGGTAAGGACAAGAAAGGACCCACTCGTCACAGTCACTACAGATTGATCAACAATGCATTCACCTCCACAAAACATTTCAGATCATCTTTCAATGTGGAACTGTGGAGAAACAACACTTGCTTTGCCTTCATCAAGCCCAGGAAGTCAGAATCATCTGTCCTTTACAGAAGTGAAGCTTCAACTAGGGAACCTGCTAAGATGAACCTTCATTTCTATGAAGGGAGCATCGGGCCTACAACGGCCCCACCAAACTTAATGGGGGCTGTGAGGCGGGGCCCCAGGGGACTCCGTCCCCCGGAGCATGGCTAAAATTCATTGGGGGAAGGCGGCCACGCGGACTCCATCCCCAGGCCGATTTTGGCCCTGGGGACCTCATCATCCCAGCCACCCAAATTTCAATGTGGGAGGGGTCGGGCTACGCGGCTCCCGTCCCCGGTCCGATTTCGGCCCCGGGGACCCCATCGCCCGAAGCCCGGCCATGTCTACCTGGATGCCCTGGCCCCACACAGGATACCCAGTGTCCTTTGATGGGGACTGTGGGTAGAGCCACAATGCCCCCATGGTCCCAGCTGGCTCCATGCCTCCTTGGGAGACGCCATTGCTCCCACACGCAGGGAGCAGCAAAATATGCAGATCCCTGCGTGTGGGAGCTATCTTTTATCTGTTTCCCTGCCTGCTACAGATGAAAACTCCGCTCCTAGCAAGCGGGAGCAATTTGACAGCTCCCGCTTGCTGGTAGCAGAGTTACAGTTCGTTTTCGCTTGGCGAGAACTGTCACAGCTCCCGCCATACAAAAGCAAACAGTTATCTCCCAAGGGTGGGCACCTCGGGAGATAGTAGGAGCCGGCCCTGGAGGGTGGCGGCCCCAGGGCCATTAATGGCTCCAGAAGGGGGGGTGTCGCGTGGGCCCCCCTTCTTTAGTATGCATAGGCCGGCCCAGGGGAGGTGGTGGTCCCTGGGGCCATATATGACCCAGAAGGTGGGGCCACACAGTCCCCCTCCCAGTTTGTAAAGAGCAATTTGGCCCCGGAGAGGTGGTGGTCCTGGGGGGTTCGCACGCGCCCCCCCCAGCATCTTTATTAGTCTAGCTCCAGGGAGGTGATGGTCCCCAGGGCATATTAAAGCTGAAAGATGGAGATATGTGCAGCCCCCCTCCTTTTAAAAAAAAAATACATCCCCAGGCAAGTGGTGGTCCCCGGGGCTTCAAAGAGCCCAATGGAGGGGGGTCCACGCAGCCCCCCTCCCATATTTAAATAAAGCCCTTGGGAGTTGGTGGTCCCTGGGGCTACAAAGAGCCCTAGGAGGGGGACCCTGGGCGCCCCCTCCTTTAAAACATCGGCATGCCTCCAGGACCTGGGCCCCCTTCTTTAGTATGCACGGGCCGACCCCAGGGAGATGGTGATCCCTGTGGCCTTATATGGCCTGGGAGAGGGGCAGCATGGTCGCCCTTCCAATTTTTAAAGAGCAATTTGGCCCTGAGGAGGTGGGGGTTCGCAGGGGTCCACTCGCCCCCGGCATCTCTACTGGTTTAACCCCAGGGAGATGGCGGTCCCAGGGGAATATTAAAGCCGCAGGATGGGGGTCTGTGCAGCCCCCCTCCTTTTTTATTTTGAATAAAGCCCCAGGAGGTGGTGGTTCCTTGGGCTTCGAAGAGCCCAATGGAGGGGGTCCGCGCAGCCTCCTTTCCATATTTCAATAAAGCCCTGTGGAGGCGGTGGTCCCTGGGGCTAAAAAGAACCCTAGGAGGGCTGCCCATGCGCCACCCTCATTTTAAAAAAAATACTGGCATGCCCCTGGGAAATGGCCCATCCGGGGGCTAAAGTGAAAACAAGCCCGGTAGACTGCACTTGTTTTTTTTCTTCCAATTTTGCTGCAAATTTGTGGATCCACCTGCGATTTCCAAGCCTAATTGAGAAAAAATATGTTTTTAACCCCTGGCAGACTCGCTGTGGGACCCCATCACCAGATCTAGGGGGTCAGAGTATTCCTACCCTGCCCCCTTTTCTTTATTTTTAACGTTTGTTTTTGGGACTCGGCTAAGTCCGAGTCCCAAAATGGCTACCAACACTTCCTGGTTGAAGTGTTGGCAGCCAATCAGATTTTAGCACCTGGACAGTTGGCCGCTCCCCTAGATATTCAAATTTGGTTTTCAGTTAGTATCTCTAAAACTACTGAACCGATTTACCCCAAATAACAAACAGCACGCTTTCTGGACCAAGAGCTAGCTTTCTGCCAAAATTGGTGTGATTCTATCCAGCGGTTCGGGGTGTAGCTGTGTCTAAAATCTCTACGGGAATGACATAGGGAAAACGCATTTTGGGCCCCACATTTTCCTCTGGCCCGCTTGACGGATCACCCCGAAATTTCAACACAGCAGCTGAACTGAGCGTCGTACTAATTTTGAAAATTCTGTGAAGATTCGCCAAACTGCGTCAAAGTTATTGGCAAAACAAAAAACGCCTTTCCTATGGAAACTAGGTCCTAACTAACTACTGACGACCCACAGTAGGTAATATATACACATATATGTCAATACACACACACACACATATATACACACACACACACACACACATATATATATCATCAAGTTGTCCTCCTACTGCTCACCCGATTTCATCCACAATGCAGGGTCGGTGCTCGCAGCGGGCGCAGGACCCACTTTACATCTGAAAGGAGTTATACGAGCTGTTGAGCTGCCGCGAAGCAGAGAAGCAATACGAAGAAGAGCAAGCACTGGGATAGGTACGGCGGTGACTGGTATTTCGGAGGACCCTCGGCAGCAGCGAGAACATCCAGCTAAGACTCCAAAACATTCTTAGCGGGAGTGAGGTGAGCTACTGGGAGATTGTATTAACCCGTTATATTACGAACTGGATCAGTGGCAGATGCGAGTGCACGCATCAGCATGAAGTGAAATTTTGAATGTCAGCCACAGAGGTACGGGAGGAAGCGGCATTAAAGCTCTTTAGCGATGACCTTATCCAGGGCACAGATAACAGAGTTAGAAATGGTGTGCAGCCCAACGGGAACTATATACACTACAAACTGAAAAGACTTGAGAAATTAACCTTTATACTCTTTCGATGAAATTTGAAAATCTGCGCAGACAATGCCTCATAACAACTAGCAACCCCCGCCAAGGAAAGCATCTCTGAACTAAGCAGTTTGGTCAGTTCTGAGCCTGACACAGATGGTGAGGAAGGGGCAAGTGGAATCTTGAGAGAAGTTCGAGCCCCTCAGTAGTGGATGAACTGGATTTTTTATGCCAGGTTCGACGATTCAATCTTCCCCCTAGACAGCATCAACAAAACGTACAATCAGTTAGAGGCAGAGGCAGAAGAGGCAGAGGGCCGCAAAAAAAATCAGATTCAGAAAAAGAAAAAGGAATGAAGAACAAGAAGTAGCTGATGCAATGGAGATTACTGAATACAAGATCATCAACCTCACAAACTTACAACTAACACCAGAAGAGACCAACATTCTAAAATTGGGACTTTCTTTCTGCCTGCTTCAAGACATGAACTAGACACAAACAAGGATTGATCTGTTTAAATTCATACGTACCATTAAACTGAAGACGTTTTTATCATTCAACCAAAAACGAAAAAAACGAAAAAAGAATGGCAGGACATATGAGCACTCTCAATGTGGATGATATGAACCTAATGTTAGAATTGAGAGATTTAGTGACTACTATTCTGGGCATACAGGAGCAGGTCAACACGGAGGCATCGATTGTGGAACAAGAAGTTGACATATACAGGGTGCGCCAACGGATTTCAAACCGAAGTCAAGATTTACACCTATGATGCCAAGAGACTCTATCGACATTTTCAGTGAACTTGTTATTAATGATTTGAAGACCCTATATATGCATAGTGCTAAAGGCAGTACCTATAGCCAGAGACAAAGAGAATAAGATGAGTTAATAAAGAAATTGCAGTTGGAAACAGTGTGTGGTGAAAAGCTCTGACATAGGGTGGAATGTAGTACTGTGGGCAAGAAAGAAATACATGAGGGAAGCTTATTCTCAACTGAACAATACCTTGTGTTATAGCAGGGTCACAAAAGCATAAATGCTAACTGTCGAAAGAGAATTCCATGCAGATTTGAAAACATGGAAAGATCAGAGGATACTGAATCATGAGGAACTCCACTTCCTGAAAATAGAGAATCCGGTTATACCAGTGTGCTATTTAATCCCCTAGGTCCAAAAAGACAGCGATTATCCACCTGACCGCCCCATCATTTCGGCCATTGGCAGTACATATGAGAACACTTCCAAATATGTTGACTACTTTTTGAATGACTTTGTACGAAGTCTACCATCCTATATCCAGGATACGGGGGACTTCCTGAGAAGAATTTATGACTTCACATGGGAAGAAGATTACGTCTTACTCACAATCGATGTATCCACACTGTACACCAGCATACGGCACCAGGGCGGTCTTAGAGCTGACAGTTATTTTTTGGGAACAAGACCTCTCAACCTCAGGAAACATATTCAAATGTTACTTTTCATGATTAGGAAATGCCTACCCAGCAATCTCTTCATTTTTACAATGAACTCTTCCATCAAGAGCGTGGCACCGTGATGGGCACCTGCTTTGCCCCCAGTTATGCGAATCTGCATATGGGCTGGTGGGAGGAGCAGGTGCCACAAGGAGTGGGAGGAAAATATTGTCCACAAGCAGGTTCATAGACGACCTTTTTATCGTAGGGATCGGTTCGGAGGACAGTGCCAATAATTGGCAAACACTTTAATAGTGCAATGAGCAAGGGGGAGATTCATTTTATAGATCTCACAGTATATTTGAAAGGGAACAGATTGGAGACTAAGCTATATAGAAAACTTACTTCAGGCAACACACTATTACATTTACCCATTTTCCACCCCGTAACCGGATTAGTAGTATCCCATACACAGAGACATGGAGGGTCAGGAGAAATTGCAATGAACAGGTGGAGGAGGAAAGTGCTGTGGAGGACCTCAGAACAAGATTTAGAACCAGAGGCTATTCCTATAAAACTATTGAGGATGCCATCACAAAGGCAAGTTCTAAAAAGAGACCAGATTCTGTTTAAAAAAACAAGCAGAAGCAAACACAGTAAAATAGACCCCCATTTCAGGCTTGTCACTGATTATAACAAGCAGGAAGCTGCCATAAGAGCCATCTTACACAAGTATTGGCATCTTATTCCCAATGATCCAGTGGTGGGGAGTGTGGCCCCTAGAAGACTTGGGATCACGTTTAGGAAGGCAAAAGCAATGAGGCAGGACATGGTTAAGAGCAACCTAGAGAGTAGCACCCCAAGACAATCCACATGGTTAACACAGAGAGCTGGATTCAGAAAATGTGGGAGGTGCAAAGCGTACCAGCATGGGAAGAACTTGGTGAAATACAAATCCCTATTCACTATACGAATGAAAAGCATCAGGGGCCAATATAACTGCAAAACTGAATTTGCAGTATATATGCTGCAATGCCCCTGTGGACAATCCTATATAGGAAAACCATCTTGGCAGTCCAACAGATGTTTCTGCAGCACATAAGAGCGATTAGAACTCATGACAGATCATACCTGGTGGCTCGCCATTTCGAGGAATTGCACAGGAGCGAGGCTTCAGGCCTGACATATTCTGTACTTGAATCCATCTCAATCAGCATTCGGGGAGGAGATAGAGAGAGAAAACTGAGGCAGTTGGAGTCTAGATACATAATAGAGATGAATACCAAAGCACAGTGGGGACTAAATACAGAAGAGGATTTGCACCCACACCTTTATAAATTATACACAGAAGAAGCACAGTAGATAACCTTTCTCCCAAACCATGAGCATGGTAAAAAAATATTTTAAGTAGTGTTTTAGATTTTTAATGGTGTAGGTAATGGAGTAGGTAATGGGTAGGTCGTTGGGGGTCGCTAACTGGCATTGATATACACATAGTTTTAGACGATGCTTGGGACCTTACATATCACGTAACATATAATCAGAATAGGGGACCACGAATGGCAGTGTATTGGCCCACTTGGGCATGAATACATGTAATGGGATGGCGTCCAAGACTGCATGTTAGGGAAAAGATAACGTGAGACATCAAATAGAATTGTGATCGAGGGGTTTACCATACTAACTAGTATACCCAATGGAATTATGCAAGCTCACTTGGGCGGGATACCATTATTGGTAAGTATCTGTGTACAACACGTTATACATTGTGTTAGGTTGGATAACCGGATGTACCATTACTGATTTCTGTCCACAAAGGATCCCTGTAGAGATTGGCTTTGATTCGTTCCGTGATATCATTACGATTTTGCATTTTGTCATATTGCTCTGTTCCACCGCACAGAGGATAGTCTGGCAGCTGAGCAGGGCAATACATTAAAAGGAAACAATTTGCTACTGAAGTGATAGCTTTAAAAGAAATAAATCCCTGGCTGCTGTAATAATTACATTCGTTGGCAACTATGTAGAAAAAACTTTGAACAAAAAGTCTGTCTATCTGTGACTAACAAAGGGAGACGCCAGAATAATTGTACAGAGCAGTTGTTGCATTTAAATTTGTGTATTCAAACAAGAACTTTTAAATGTAGATTTGCAAATTGCTGTGTTGTGAAAGAAGAGTGTTGAATAGTATATCAGAAGCAAATATACAGAAATGTACTAAGGTTTTGGAAATGAGGTTTGAAGTATACAGTCTTTTTTCACTTACCTGTATTAATGGGAGCACTGGTGTTTTAAAAGCATGCAAAAAATGGCGCCTCGTCATCAGTGAGCAAGGCTGCTTTAGCGGTTAAAACGCATTTAATGTTGGCCGGTGAATAAAAGTCAAATAATTCAACATGCTCGCATGCTGAGTCATCATCCTTGAGACTAAGGAGGAAGTGGATATATATATATGTCAAGTTGTCCTCCTGCTGCTCACCTGATTTCATCCACCATGCGGGGTCAGTGCTCGGGAGCGGGTGCAGAACCCTCTTTACATCTGAAAGGGATCTTGCTCACAATTACCACAAGAAAAGAGTCCGCACTCCAAGATGTTGATTTCCACAAAAGATTTCATCAGCTGGCTGACGTGTTTTGACTGGATGATCTTTGTCAAAGCCACACATTGTTATATTCCATATAGGTACCCCAATATAGGCTCAGGTATCATCCTAACCTTTCACCTATATTCTCCCCTACATTACACACATAACAGCTCTTGGGGACTGACCTTTTAGCTAGATACAACACTGCTCACAGAATGCAGGATTTTCCCTAGTAAAAGCCTCATACATTATGCATGAGGATTCTTGGAAACTCAGCAGGACTACCATCTCCTGCATAATAATTATGTATAAAGTTAATTCCCGACGTCATCCTAAGTCCGACAATGGCACAGCAAGGTAGAACCCCTGGGGAGACCTTTGGGGTATATAAACATCACATCTTGCTGAGATAGGAGGAGGAGAACTAGGACTTCCATGCCGACACACTGACGCGAGACGCTGAGACTCCTGCATACAGATACTCCAACTCGCAGTGGTCTAACATCCCTTGCGGGGTGTCCAACTCGAGACCAAGACGGGGTCTCACAGTCTCTCACTTCAGGTAATGGGGTTGACTTTATCCTAGAGGGATTCTTGGCTTAACACCTACATACATGCTCTGTACATCTAGTTAGGATTGCATCGTAGGAGTACGCATTTTATAGTCATGTATTTTATATACCTGCCTGTATTCATGGTTTTAGCATAATGGTAGAAATCTACCATCCTTTTACTTTCCTAGTGCTTCTAATCATTTATATCTGTTTCTGTCTAGTGGTTGTTTCAGCACACCTATTTTTCACTAGAATGATGACTGTTCAATAAATGCTTATTGAAAAAGTCCATATAATTTATTCTGTGTATCTCTCTGAGACAAATTGAGCACGAGTGACTGAGCGAAAAGTATTACACTGTTTCCACGGTCCTGAGAGATCAGGGTTGTCATGTACGATAGTTGCCAAGAACTATTCTGTCCCTGGTAAAGAGGGGTTTCTAGTGGCACTGTGAGCTAGCTGGTATACAGGCTAATATACCCGGAAGGGGTGTCTAGAATCAGTCTGGCACTAATCCTACAGTGTATGTTGTCTAAACGTACAGATCCTATATAGGTTTTATAGGAACTACACGACAACATAACTATTTTGAACTAACAATGAAGATCCACTGGAAGATCTATCGCAATAGGAGACACTGTCCCAGTATTTTGTACAATTAGCGTGAACTGTTTGGCACACCAAATGGTCTATGAAAACATGTTTAACTAGAAAGCTGTTGACCTCTGGGGCATAAAATGAAGTTTATTTCAAGCCCAGCATCAGCCTTGCTGTTGCTTTTCAGAGCATATATACATTGTATATATTTTTGCTTGGGCTACGAAGTGTATTGAATTATTGGAGCTGAACCGAGACTGGACTACTTCTTTCACAGCTGGGACGAAAGTTCTATGTATGGAAGTATTTTCTGATTTTAATTTATAATAACCACAAATTTGAAAGCTTGAGAACGCAAGGTATAGATCTACATCTACCCTGATGCCCAGATTTGGAACCGCTTTTACTAGAGGTAATGGAGTGCCCATGAGTTTGGTCCAGACAATTCTCTCCTGTGTGGAGTTATTGTTGCAGGGATTCTGCACAAATACAGAACTATGCGCAGAAAATGGGACCTTGTTGTTTAGGGACTGAGTCTTCCTACCACCTTAGTACCCACGAACACAGGACCGACTAGCTATAGTGTCGCACTTGCTCTCCTACTCACTCACAGAGAAACAAATGATTAGACACCCCAGAACACAACACTCCCAGATCTCTCAGGAATCGCGGTAACAAGACACACCCTTTCGCTCACTCTCTTGTACTTGTCCACAATAAGATCTGACAGAGACACGAAACAGTTTAAAATATTTATTTTAACTAACGTGCCCTAACATGCAGTATACGTGCCACAACAAGCAGGAAAATCCACAGTACAAATATTGTCAGCCTAGCAGTCAGTCCATAAATCATGAAGGGAGATGTCATCATAGAAAGACAATGGAGAAAGGACTATAGTGGCTAACCTCCCTCCCCTTGCTAAGAAGAAGTATTATTAAATAATAGAAGATCTCTGGGCTTTGTCAGCAGACCCCAGACCTTAGCCTATAGATGGTAGATCTACATCATAGGTGCTCTTCTCCCTGGAAGGTACCTCTCCAAGTGTGTTTCACCTATTCGTGCACCCCACTAAAAACCAAAGTACGCTGTCCAAACAACAGCTGCATCGGTATGTTTTGTCTAAGGGCTAAGGCTTGGCCAGAACAAAATAACAAGGGGCATTGTTGTTCGACCTTGCACATAATATTCAGTCAAAATCCCAGGAACATGCACGGAGTGAACACAGCGATGAGTTCTCATGTGAAAGCAGTCTTTGAAATTATTGCAAAAAATAAAGACGTGAAGTAGCGTGTGCAAAGCAGAAGGCAAGCTGCAACGTGCTCATGCTAAGTTAGTGAAAAACGAACATGTCCCTATGGGCCACGTGACACCCTCCCCTTGGCCAGGGCGTTAGCCTTATGCAAAAAACATAAATCATAGGTAAGCAGAGGCAAAGTGTCCCTGTCGAAAGCCAAATCGTGTAATTTAGAAGCCCCAAATTTGTTTTTGTACTGCCAGGGTATAATATTCCAAAATGTTGCCAATTGGGTGCTCAAAAATTGCTAACCACGCATAGTTAGTCTTCCAAAAACAAAAATGTTGAGGGAAAAGCGGAATGTCATGAACTCCAGAATGTTGTCTGTTCCTTCCATCGTAAAAAGGTATGCCATCCAGTTTAGTAAGTCGAACGAGCACACAAGCTCCTCAGGTGCATCTCAGGGCAACCTGCGTTAACCTCGATGAAACTGCGGTCTATGAGGCGCTACGCAAGAGCACAGGTACTCAAGTCTGCCGTTGGTCCGAGTAGAGGATCGCACACCAAATGCCTACCCCTGGCACATACCTGGTCATGAGCCTTCAACGGACCCATTAACAGAAGTAATCCAGGACAGCGTGTGTGGTATTGGAAAGGCAGACATCCATGGCCCATTGAAAAGGGCACCAGAGGCAGTGAAACACAGGTTGCACGTAGGTCAAGTAGGCATAACGTAAGGTCAGCCAGTAGTCGATGGCAAAAGACTCCACTGGCATAGAACCAAAGAGCTGCCACATTCGATCACAGTACAGCTGCAACTGGACCGGGTTTGGCAGCTCCACAGATCGAGCATTCATTGCGAAGCAATAATAGGAGAACCAGCACACCGCAAACCAACAGGAGCACCAGGGGAAACCCTCTGAAGGCGCTGGAAAAAATAGAATGAATAAAGGCCGGAATTACTCCAAAAATAGTCTGAAAGGAAGAAAGAAGGCCGGATCCCACAAGTTTAAAAAAGTGAGCAAGGCCCTCCGTATCAGACGCATTAAATAGATAATGGAGTGGGAGATTTGTGTTTAGTAGTGAGTGTATCTCGCGTGCGGTTCTTGCCACCTGCAATTCAAAAGGTCTCTCGAGCCGATGTGAGCCACTTCTTGTTGAAACAATGGCCCTTAGAGTCTGCTTAGTTTATTGAAATCTGTTTTCAAAGTTGGAATGGAAGGCCAAACCAAACTATCTGCAATCCCATGCGGGGGTGGAAATAGGATATTGCTGCAACATGTAACTCGTTGAGAAACTGTTACTATAAACGGAATGCCAGCCCTCAAGCCGCAGCAATCGTTGGTATTCAGAATAAGATAACTACCATTAGAAAGCAAAGTTAATACGGGAATAATAGCCGGGACAGGGGTGCCTTTCAAAAAACAAGCTAGATTAGGGACCGAAACGTTACAGGCTCCGTGAAGCTTAACTTGTTTACAGACTAGGGAATGTCCTACTGTGGAATGACAGTCCTCCCCTGTAAAGAAAACTTCCTTTTCTGCGCGTTGACATCTATAGGCGAAAGGTAATGACCATAATTCGTGAATAAAATTATTGCCGAGGGGCTCATACCTCCCTACGGGATGATATTTCATGCATGCTGTGAACTGAAAAAGTGAGATAGGCAGTGAAATAACCCCATGTATTAACCACACAGCTGAATCAGTCTCGGCCACCGAAAACGGTAACTGTTCTAATTGTTCAATATGTAACAATGTGTATGTGGCATCTTTCATGGAAATTAATTTCTGTTTATCAGTCAAATTAAACGGCAAAAACAGTGCAGAAGCATTCAAATAATCTCATGGCACTTTTGCATTTTTGAGTGTTTGCAACATCCAAGCAAACTGCATTACAGAACATAACGGATTTTATTTTTTTTAATTTTTCAAAAAACCTTTATTGAAGGCAGTTAGTGCAAAACACAGCAAAATGCCTACAACCCTGCCCGGGCCGGCAGCGTAAAGTCTGACAATGAGATCGATATAGCTAGCAGGAGGATACACAGCAAGTCGCCTACAACCACTTCGGGCCGGCCGAGTAAAGTGATCACTGCATACAAAATAGACAAGATGTATAAAAACCTTCTTGACCCTGTGAAGCTTAGGGTTATATACCATGCCCAGCAGCCTTAAGGCTCAAAATTTATGAGTCCCCAGGTAGAGAAACCCAGTTGTGTGGGATTGGAAGGCCTAACCGCGCCCCAGCGGGGGCGTCTGCTCCTTTGTGATCCTTGCTGTGATTGTGGCCCGCTATGTCCCAAATACCACTCGGCTTAGTGCGTGCGGGTTCCTAAGGCCAGGGTAGCTTTAAAGAAGAAAAAAAGGAAAAGAATTGGTGACGATAATGAAACAGAAACTGTACAGGTCATAGTGCGATACCTGGTGTGGGATGGCTAGCGGGTTCATGCTGTAGCGCGTGTGGGGGGGGGCATAGCCTCCGCATAGTCCGGGTCTGCCCATATAAGCTGGGCAAGCACGCCCCTCAATCGCTTGGGAAGAGCTGGAGGGCCCTTAGCTTTGGGGGGCTACAGCAGGTGAACTCAATGCGCATTAAATAAGAAATCTATGGTTGCCATATGCGCTGGAATTTCTTTTCAGTGTTTGCTAAGTTATGGGAGAGTCTTTCCATTGCCAGAATGTGCCACACTTTGAAGAACCACTGCGCCACGAAGGGGGGTGAAGTTCGTTTCCACGTACATGCTGTGAGCTGTCGCGCCGCTAGGAGTAAATGGCTGATAAGGGCCCAGGCCGCACCGGTCATTGCCGCTGGGGTAGAAGGACGTATCCCTAGAATTGCCACATGCTGCAGATGTGGAAGCGGGAACCCCACAACGCCTTTGATATGTCCTAGGACCTCCTTTCAAAAGATGGCTATCACCTGACATGACCACCAGATGTGGTATAGAGTGCCTTCTTCTTTCCCACAGCGCCAGCAGAGACTGGACACCGCGCGGTTCATAGCAGCCAGGTGAGAGGGTGTATGGTACCATTGGAGCATTAACTTGTATGCGGTTTCACGGGAAGCGAGGTTACGATAGGTCTTGGGTATGTCCTGCCACAGCTTCTCCCACTGTTTAGGAGTGAGTCCCCCCGGGGTTGCGTCATACCAAGCAGCCTGGTATTTGTGAGTACGAATCGGAGCCGAGTGCTGCAATACCTAGTATGTTGCAGAGATCAGACCATATGTGCCCGTAAAGGCCCTCACCAACTTCTCAAAGAGGGTGAAGGGTCGCACCGCAGCCGCATGGAGTTCGGGGGTGGCGCACCAGTGTCTCAGCTGCATATATTGAAGCTTTGCTGTGGGAGGTAACGTAAATTCGGACTACAGGTATCAAACAACTTAATGTCATCTCCCGCAAATAAGTCGCGGATCGTCCGTCCATCGCATTCTCCGTCACTCCATCTCCCAAATGCCTACCTTGGTAGGCCTGGGCGGAAGTCCGGATTGCGTGCGATAGGGGTATTTGGGGATGGAAATGTGGTCAGCCCCTTTTTGACCGCTATTTTATCCCAAATATCAAGGACTGCTTTGGTCGGAGTCGCAGCGTATGCACTTTGGGGTCGGGCACGTTTAGGTATCCAGGCAAGGTCCCACAATGGCCGGCCCGCTACAGCACGGTCCATGTGGAACCAATGCTTCTCGCTCGACCCATTCAGAGATATATCTCAGATGGGCTGCCCAATAGTATTCCAATAGGTTTGGGCAAGCAAGGCCTCCTCTATCCCGCGGGCGCATCAGTAAAGAGTGCGCTACCCATGGCCGCTTCCCATTCCACACAAAAGTGCGTAGGTCTCCCTGAAGACGCTGGATGTGTGCTTGCGGGATCGGGGTTGGGAGTGTTTGAAACAAATACAAAACCTGCGGCATATTCATTTTAATAATGTTGATGCGTCCCAGCCAAGAAATGTGGAGGGGCTTCCATCTCTGAAGGTCAGCTAATACTGAGCGACGGAGAGTTACCCAGTTAGTGCAGGACCAGGAGGCAAGTGTGGGGGTGATATAGAGCCCCAAATACTTAATGGAGTCCGTCATCCATTGGAAGGGAGTCAAGCCCTGTAGGGTTCTAGCCTCGGGGGCCGGGATGTTAATGTTTAGGACAAATCATTTAGAGAGATAGATTTTAAAGCCGGAGATAGCTTCAAAGGTCTGCAGATTTTCGACCACGCAGGGGAGCGAGAGTTCCGATTGGGTCAGTGTGAGCAAGAGACCGTCCGCAAACAGATTAATTTTGTGGATTTGGCCTCCAAAGGTCACACCCTTAATCCCCTCCATCTCCCTTACCCTTATGGCCAGGGGCTCCACAGCTAGCGCGAAGAGCAGGGGCGAGAGTGGGCACCCCTGCCGTGTGCCCCTATGGAGTGATATCGGCCTCGTGGTCCGCCCATTTACACAAATACAGGCTGTTGGGACCACATAGGACGCCATAATTTTCGAGATAAAGTCTCGACCAAGTCCTATTTTACCTAACACCGCGCGGATGTAGGTCCAATCTACCCTGTCAAATGCCTTCTCTGCATCCAGCGAGAGAAGGCAGGTGGGGATTTTTAGATGTTGCACTTTTTCGACAAGGTGGGCGATACGTCAGACATTATCCACGCCCTGACGGTTGCGGATAAACCCCACCTGATCGGGACCAATGAGGCCAGGGAGATAGGGGTCAAGGCGTGCGGCTAATATTTTTAGTAAAAAGCTTGGCGTCCGTATTGAGGAGTGCTATGGGCGGTAAGAAGAGCATTGCGCCAGATCCTTGCCCGCCTTGGGGATAAGGGAGCTTTCGGCCATTGCCATGGTGGGGGTGAGGCCTGTGCTTTCTGTAAAGGAATTAAACAGGCGCAGGTGTTCCTGGATCTGAGGGAGAAAGACCCGATAGAAGAGGACCGGGAGCCCATCAGGCCCTGGGGCTTTACCGAGGGGGAGGCTCTTGACTGCTGCACATAATTCCTCAGCTGTAATATGGCTATCGAGAAGAGTCGCGTGGTGTGGACATTGGCTCCTATTCACAGTCAGCAAGATAAGAGTGGAGTTGCATAGGAGAGGGGTCCTCCCGAGAGTAGAGGCGCTGGTAGTAATCCCGAAACGCCTCAGATTTATCGTTTTCCGCTGTCACCCATGTGTTGGTGCCTGTCTGGATTTTGGCGATGTGTGCTTTCGCCTGGCACTGTCGCAGTTTTCCAGCTAAGAGCCGGCCCACCTTATCCCCTCCCTCATAGTATTTCTGCTTGAGGGTTATTAGCGTGCGCTCTGCCTTTCCCCGTGCGGTGGGCCCGCAGCTGACCACGCAGCAGAGCTAACTTTCTTTTGGTGCGGCGGGTTGGGGTTTCTTTGTCGGAGCGCTCTAGCAGCTTGATCTCTGCCGTGAGTTTAGATTCCACTAATTTCGCTTCCCTCCTTCTGGCAATGGTAATAGACGTTATCGTGCCCCTTATCGTGGCTTTGAACCCATCCCAAAGTGTGTACAGAGAGATCTCGGGGGAGGTGTTTAGACGAAAGTACTCCGTGATACTCTTCCGTATCTCCTCCACATCCACCGGGTCCCGCAGTAGGTGTGGGGGCATATGCCATCGAGGTGGACAGACCGGACGGGAGGCCCGGTCATGCCATATGAGTTCGAGATGGGCATGGTCAGAGAGTTCCGCTGAACGCAGGCATGTAAGGAGAGATGGCGTGACGAAGGCATAATCGATACGCGAGTAGTAAGTGTGTGCATGTGAATAGTGAGAAAGGTCCCTCACATCTGGGTGTTTGTATCGCCATGCATCAACCCAGCCCTCAATGTCCCTCTTAAGGAGCGCCGACATAGCCCCAGTGTTTTAGAAGGTTGCCGACCTTCTATCTAGGGAAGGGTCCCAAACTAGGTTGAAGTCTCCGCATACCACTATGTCCCCGCTCACCCCCTGAAGCTGTTCGCTGAGCACGCGCCTGAGGTATGCATCCTGGGCGGTGTTTGGGACATAGACATTGAGTAGCGTCAGCTGCCGCTTCCCACGAATCAGTTGTAGTCGCAGGTATCGGCCCTCCCCATCCCGAGTCACCTGAACAACGGAGGTATAGAAGTTGGCCTTACACAGCACTCCCACCCCCAGGGTTTTAGAGGGGGCAGATGCCCAATAGCGGTGGGGGTACTTCGGGTGTGTCATTCCGTGCACGTCTGCCTTCATTAAGTGGGTCTCCTGTAACATTATGACATCTGGGTCATGCTTCAGGATGTAACACCATATTTGTTTTCTTTTATTTGGGGAATTTAGGCCCCGAACATTTAAGGAGAGTAATTTTGTGTCCCCCATGGGATGTGAGAGGTGAAGGGGGGCATCCCCGGCCCGTATGTAGAGCCTGGCATCAAGAAGCTAAAATATCTTGTGTTGCAGACCAGTCACCATACCCGTATCTTGTGTGTGCCCTCCCGACTTAGCCAGACCTATCCGCCCCCAGCCATCCAGACTGCCATTGACGAGGAGTCGCAGCCCACATGTGAGTGAGCGCCAGCCAGCCTGCGCCCTCCCCCCGCGCCCGCTGCCACGAGTACTCCACCATCATTTCGATATGCCATGTCCTGAACGACCTGTGGAGACAACCAAGGTAACAGAAAAACAAACAAAGGGCCAACTGGGCCCAACAAGGACTTCTCGATCCGCGGAGACCAGCACTGAGGCGCTCTGATCCCACTGGAGGAGTCACCCTCTATGAGAGGAAGTCTGGGGAGGCAGGCCATCGGGGATATGACTAGGTGACCGAGCTCAGTCAAGGCAGACCCTGCGTGTCCCCGGGGCCCCCTGCCGCCTCTATAGTTCCTGGGAGGAGGCCCCACCGCCGCCATCTGTGCTGGTGTGTGCCCGCTGTCTGGCCGGGACCAGGATTGTGTGCTTTGAGCAGGGCTCCTGTCAGAGTGCGCCACCCTCAGTTAGATTCAGCCATTGAGTGGGTAGGGGAGGGGCCCCTGCTAAGCGTGCGCAAGTGGTCGATAATGTCTTGTTTAGCCGCTTGGGATGATAGTTCTGCACGCTGCTTGTTGGAGCGAGGCTGGGGGATCGTAGCCCACCCGGGCTTAAGATCCCGCTCCCGGGTGACAGAGGAGAGAGGGCCTTCTTCCGTCGGCGGATCGGCCGCTAGGCCCAGTAGCGTTTTGGCCTCTGCTAGGGAGTATAGAGAGCGGTGTCTGCCCTCCCACTGAAACAGGAGCGCAAAGGGGTGGCCCCATTGGTATCGGATGCCCTGTGCACGCAGCCTGTCGGTGATAGGCTTGAAGTCACGTCGCTTGCGGAGGGTAACTGCGGAGAGGTCTTGGTAGAGCTGGATCGTGTGGCCCTGAAACTTGATCTCCGTCTTGTTGCGGGCTGCCTGCATGATCTCTTCTTTTTCAGTGAAGAAGTGCACCCTGTTCAAGATGTCTGGACCACTGCCCTTTCGCGCCATCCTCACGGCGACTCTATGAGCGCGGTCGAGGGCGGGAGGAGATGCATCGTCAGTGCCTCGCACCGCCTGCAAGAGCTCCGCCGTGAATGACACAATGTCTGCGCCTTCTGCCCCTGCCGAGACCCCCGTATACGAATATTGTTGCGGCGGCTCCTGTTTTCTAAGTCTTCCTGCTTGGTTTGGAGTTCAATATGTTAGTCCTCCAGTGCGGCTATGCGCTTCAGCAGCATCTCATGGTCTTCTGATCGGCTATCGACCGTCCGCTCCAGGTCGTCCACCCTATCCCCAATCTCAGTCACCTCTCTCCGGATGTCGCGGAGGCCCGAATTAAACTCCTCTTTAAGGGAGGTGATATCAGAGCGTATCTCCTGCAGGAATCGGTCCAAGTATCCCTGCGTGATTGGCGCCGAGGCCTCCCCGCCTGCCGGCGCCGGGGTCGAGGACTGCATTGTCTCCTCTGGCTACGGGACCTTATTCCACAGAGATGTCACTGGATTGTCTTTAGCAGCCTTAGAGCGGGGCATAGCAAGGGTCCAGAGGTGCTCATGGATCAGGTTCCACGTACGGGATCCTTTCTGTGCTAGCAGTGCCACCCGACAGCTAGGGCAGCGTCGCTGTGGATGGAGAGGAGGTGTCCAGCCGCTCCTATCCTGCTGCACTGGAGTCGCTATTCAATCCCTGTGGGCGTAGACAAGCAGGTATCAGCTGGAGGCGTGTGGGGCCGCTCACTCCCGGGGCTCGTGGTACCATGCGGGAGCAAAGAGTAACATGGGCTGCGTCCTGTCAGCCGAGGCCCCAAAGCTCAGTTCAAGCCCATCCAGAAGGTCGCCACTCAGCCCTGCCCCCCACGGCCTCCGCAGAAGCAAGCACCTACTCTCTCAGCTGGCTCCCCCGCCGAGGGGCCCCCCCCAGAAGAATGGGCTCAAGCTCACCCCCGGTACGACAATCCACTGAATCGCAATGCCTGTGCGATGAGGGATGGGACGGGCTCGCCACCAGCGCCTAGTTGAGAATGGCGGCCGCCCAGCCCCCCACCCCCACAGCTGCTTGAGACCCAAAAGTACCGGGTGTTGCCTACCGGCTCAGGTGGGTGTTCAGATAGTTTCCAGGCAGGTCGTGGCGGATTCCTGAGGGCTCCTGAGGCCTCCGGGGGCAGCCAACGGCCTCTCCGAGTTGTCCATGTGCTGCAAATTTCAGCCACAAAATGGCTGTCGCAGCTCCCGTCCGTAGAGCGCCCCTAGTAGCCACAGGTGCATATCCAGCCACAAAGGGCACAGACGTGTTCCGGTGGGCCCCCACACGTCTCCAGGGCAGGAACCAGACTCCAGGAGCCCCCTGATGAAACGGGCGCGAGCCCACCTCCGGGGCGCCAGTCAGGCGAGCCGATATGCCGATGCGGGCGGGAGGGGACAGGCCCGCCGCTAGGGCCCGATGGCGGCCGCCGATCCCCTCCGCCGCGTTATTAGGCCTGGAAATGCAGAGCGTCGTCTATCAGCGCAGGCGGGGGTGTCGCCGACACCTAGGCAGGCTGCGGAAGGGTTTCAGGGGCCCAAAAGGGCAGCCGAAGGTCTCTCAAGCCCACCGCGGGCTCCGGGCCGCAGCCGTCAAGATGGCGACCAGTGATCACTCCCCAGGTCGCCAGAGAACCGCCGATGCCCTCTGCCGTGGATCCGTTCACTCGGAGCGCAGCCAACGAACAGGTAAGCCCCCGCAGTCTCCGGAGGCAGGGACCAACGCCTGGGATGGCCGCAATTGCTCCGGTGCGCGTTAATGCAGCACAGTGGGCCCCGGGGAGACGGAGCCGACCAAACACCCGTCCTACTCCATTGCTCCCGTGGCCACACCCACCACGTAACTGATTTTGACCATGATACAAAACAGACACTTCATACTAAACAATGTCAATGACAGAAGACACAATATTATCTTAAGTATATATATACAGGAAGACAGCGTATTAATGCTATTATCCACTACAGCAAGAAGTTTTTCTAAATTAGCCTGGTCAATTTGGCGGAGACACACCGCAGCCTCCATCTGTGACAGTTTATTCATTTAACTTTTATTTAACTCATTTATAAGGCGCACGAATCATCCCCAGGGGTATCTCTCGGCGCCCGAGAAGGAGGCAAATGAGGGAGGAGTATAAAATTCACTCGATTAGAATAGCCAGGTCTTGAGCAGCTTTTTAAATTGTGGAAAGTTTGGGCAGGCACGAAGATATTCGGGGAGCTCATTCCAATGTTTGGGGGCCAGATAAGAAAACGCACGACCCCCCATTTTAACCTTCCTTATTCTCCTGCCACAGAGCAGGCTACGATTACTGGATCTAAGTTGTCGCCCAGGTAGGTAGCGTTCAATTTTGTTAGTCAAATAGGACGGGCCCAGACCGTGCAGGGACTTGAAGACCAGGCAAAGTAGCTTAAAAATGGCTCGTTTCCTCACCGGAAGCCAGTGTAAAAGGCGCAGGAGAGGGAGGGAGGGAGTTCGTGCTGGTTTGTTAAGGGCAAGACGGGCTGCGGTATTCTGCACTACCTGAAGCTTGGATATCAGGTCCTCCCTAATTCCTACCAACAAGGAATTGCCATAATCAAGGCGACTGATAAGGAGCGACTTGATAAGGGTCCTTCTCGCGTTCAGAGGGATCCATGGAAAGATCTTTTTAAGTAATCGCATGGTCCCGTAACAGGTTCCTGCGAGAGTGTTTACCTGAACTTCCATTGAAAGCTTATTGTCTATTCTGACCCCTAAGTTCTTAGCCCAGCCCCTAGGGGCAGGTGCTTCTCCTAATTCTGTCGGCCACCAGTCCGCGCTCCACAGTTCTTCAGCCTTGCCGAACAACAAAATCTCTGTTTTAGAGGAGTTGAGTTGTAAAAAGTGATTCCTCATCCAACTGGCAATACTCGTCATACAGGACATAAATTTAGCCTTGGTTTCTGCGGGGTTGTTCTCAATGTGTACTATCAATTGCGTATCATCGGCATAGGAGATGGTTTCAAACCCATGATTTCTGATGATAGAGGCCAAGGGAGCAACATAAAGATTGAACAGCGTGGGGCTCAGTATAGAGCCCTGTGGGACCCCCTTGTCCACTACAGTTGTATGTGACACAAATGAGTCCAACTGAACACATTGTGTTCTATCGGACAAGTAACTCTGAATCCAGTTAAAAGCCGGGCCTCTGACACCAATCTCTCGGAGCCTGTTCAACAAGATACGATGAGAGATGGTGTCAAAGGCCGCCGACAAGTCAAGCAACACCAACAAGACTGGCGAGTCCTTGTCCAGTGACATCCTGAGCGAGTCCGTGACGTCTAGTAGAGCGGCCTCGGTGCTATAAGATGCACGAAAACCAGACTGAGACGGATCTAGTATTTTGTTGTATTCTAAATAACTAGAAAGATGTCTGTTAATTATTGTCTCCATGATTTTGGAACAACAAGGGAGAAGAGAGATTGGCCTATAATTCAGTAGGTCCATAGGGTCTGCTGAGGCCTTTTTAAGCAGAGGCTTAATACGTGCGGTCTTCCATTTACGTGGGAAAGTCGCCGTCGCTAATGAGATGTTACATATCTCTGCAAGTGAGTCCGCTATGACTGAGGATAATTCAGACATGACCGCAGGTGGTACCGGGTCTAAAACAGACCCCGATTTCGCCTGAACTAGAAGGGCGCCTACCTGTTCACTAGTGATGATAGGGAAGCATTCTAACCTCGGGGAACAGGGATTTTCCTGGGGAAGACTTCCTCAGGACAAAATTCATTATATGCGGAAATAAATAAAACGTTTTGTTCGAGGGGACTTTGGACCTAAAAGAAAATCAGCCAAATCGTTATCACCTGACAAATGAGAGGTGTTGCTTCACAGACGACAGTGTGGAATGTTACAACCATTGCTGACATAATTTCCCCACGGAATATGTGATAACTGTATGCGAATGTGGGAAGCGTGGATCAGGTCTAGTTAGTGTAAAACCTTTTGTAGTATTCAAAAAATGTAACTGACATGCATTTGAAGTTGTCGGCCACACTAACCATCCTAAGGGGTCAATATTGGACGAGTTAAGTCTGCCATTTTCAAATAAGGCAGCTAAGTCTTAAATTGTGTAGTTAGTGTGCGTTTGCCATGTATCGTATGAGCAAATGATGGAATGAAGGGAATATTTAGATTTTTGTCCGTGGCTAAACCAAAACAAGTAGTCTGTTGTATTGTGTCATTTAATAAGATTTGAGACAGTATCAGACATGCATGATGCAAAGCTTCTGTGTCCTGCACTTGCCAATTTTTAGTACCCCAGATGGATTTTAAATCAATTGTGTCCTTCCAATGCTCATAACCCATCACGGACAAATCATTCCTGAAGGACATGGAGTAAACCAGTTTCGTCTGTGATAACATAAAGTTAGTTTGGGGCGGCATTTTCAGGTTATAAAAATAGGACTGTGGGTCAGATAGACTGTAACCAGAAAAATATACAAATTTACTTTGTTGGGTCATCGAACTTCCCTGTAATGGTGTTGGGCAATGCTCCCATTGGGTATAATTAAAAAAGGGTCTCTGTGTTTTTGTCTTGTGTAAGAAATGATGGACATAATGTTGATAACAAAATAAATCTGAGTCATTAGCCGAATTTAAATACAAATCTTCAGTGTCAAATGCAGCATAATATTTTAAATCAGAGAGCAACGAATGAACGGCATGAACATCCCAGTCATCAGAATAGATGTCAGGCAAAACCACATCTCCCAAGGAACCGCGGAAGACGTATGGAATGTTCAAAATTTCCATCGGGCCATGGCTATCGTATGCAACTTTTTGCCAGACCATGCCATCAACAACAGGGAATGCTATTATATTGACATGGACTTGGTCTCTTTTCATTATATCGGACGATGTGTGAGGGGCTAGAACTCCATCAACAAAGTTCATAGCAGAGCGTTCATGTAAATAATGCCCATTAATGAGTAGGAAAAACACAGTCACAAATCTGATCCACATAAAGAGGAATAACATCCTAAGTACCATCCAGATATATGTCCAGGGCGGGACCAAGTAAGTCTTTTTGAACCAGGAGATGAAAACACTGGTACGGGTAGGGGTCTCTTGCACAGAAGATGACGAGGAAGACATGCCAGAGAAAAGATATTACGATCCATATAATAACCACTGGACCCCAGCTGAAACAACGGGGGATGTTCTGCATCAGATGTTTCAGGTATGGTACTCTCAGGAATGTCAATTATGACTTCAACTGGAGAAGAATCATACTCAATATCCGCAGATGTGGATGGAGAAGGAAAAACAGGTAAAAATTCAAATGAAGTTTCCATCTACCCTTGTAATTGCTGGGGAGTAGCCGAAGAAACAGAAGCCATCGGGTTCAGTGTTAGTAGAGAGGGCGTGGAAGAGTACCCGGAATGCCAGGTTCCAATTAGTGCACTTCTACATCCTACACAGGGCATACCTCACACTGTCGTCTGTGAAGCAACACCTCTCATTTGTCAGGTGATAACGATTTGGCTGATTTTCTTTTAGGTCCAAAGTCCCCTCGAACAAAACGTTTTATTTATTTCCGCATATAATGAATTTTGTCCTGAGGAAGTCTTCCCCCAGGAAAATCCCTGTTCTCCGAGGTTAGAATGCTTCCCTATCATCACTAGTGAACAGGTAGGCGCCCTTCTAGTTCAGGCGAAATCGGGGTCTGTTTTAGACCCGGTACCACCTGCGGTCATGTCTGAATTATCCTCAGTCATAGCGGACTCACTTGCAGAGATATGTAACATCTCATTAGCGACGGCGACTTTCCCACGTAAATGGAAGACCGCACGTATTAAGCCTCTGCTCGACGTGGAATGCTTTGAGGCATACTATTCAGTATCGGCTATATGGTGAAGCTTGACATGTTCCATTGAAATGTAACGATTCTCCTTACGACCAGGTAAAGGAGGCAGGATCACGGTGCGGGTGCCTTTTAAACCAAGGACTCTGACCGGTGCACGGTAGGATGGACCAAATTCTTTTTTGTTCTCCACCTTCTCACGGACTAGATCTCCAACTTTAGGAAGCAGGCCAGAAACAGGAATCAGCACCGCTGGATCCACGGACGAGGGCAAGTGGGCTCTTGCTTGTGAATCACGAGCTTTTTGTACATCCTGTAACATAGCACAGTGATTATCTACGTCAAAGGTTGCGGCAACCGCCACAACGTCTAGACCATCAAGGTCTGGCACAAACATTTTAATGCCAAAGAGCATTTTGTATAGGGTCCGCCCACCCAGAGATCTTCTAGGGAGATTATTTGGTGCACGTTGGACTCCATACAAATGAGTCAGCCAACCCATGCCAGTACCTAAGACTCTAGCTGTCAAAGATTGCTTTAAGTCATGGTTCATTCGCTCCACAACGGAATTGCACTCGGGCCGGTATGGAGACGAATATTGCACCTGCACCCCCAGAGACTTCATCGCATCCCGGTAAGCCCTAGAGGCAAACGCAGGACCTTGGTCCGAATTGAATGTGCCACAAGCAAATGTCAAGAAAAAGACACGCAAATCTTTAATGACAGTTCGAGCGTCAGTATTACGTTGAGGCCAAACCCAAAGGAATCTAGTGCACAAATCCACTGCAACCAAGATGTGTTTAAATGCAGTGTCAGAAGTCAAAGGACCACAGTGATCAAGATAAATACAGCCAAATGGCTGATTAGAGATGTACCACTGAGTATGTGGTGGGCGTTCAACAGTGGAAGGCTTAATTTGTTGACAAATGTCACAAGAAAGAACATATTTATGTGCCTGTTAGAATAAACCACGCCACCAAAAACGCTGCTGCAAAAGGGAAACAGTTGCATTCACACCAGCATGTGCAGAAGCAACGCCTTCATGTGCGGCAATAATCAAAGAAAGTCTGAGGTCCTCGTTGGGAATCAGCCGATCCCCAAAGGACGGAATAGTAGCAAATGGAATCTGATCAGTGGTATGTATAACGTGAAGGAAAACCTTGGGGATACTCCGTTCCCTCCTTTGTAGCAGCAATAGCTGCTAAAATGTCATCATCAGTTTTAGTCATGGACCTTGTGACTTTGTGACTGCTGCTACAGAACAAGTGGGAACTGCAGATTTGGCTGCTTCATCAGCCAGTGAATTACCAACAGCGTGTGCTCCCACATGTTGATTTTTTTTTTGTAAACAAACTTTATTAAATTTTGCAAATGTTACATGGAGGCATCATGCCACAATTCTGCTTTTCAGTAACATAATCAGTAGCCAGTACGGAATACAATTAAGGCAGCAAGTGTCATACAGAGTAATGACCAGTCAGTATAATCAGGTAGCTCAGAATTCACTCCCAGTGCTATTCCCTTATAGGTATGCAGTCTCAGGTAAAGAACTCCCTTCCCACAACTATCCCCCCTTCGCTCCCCCCGCAGGCGTCACGTACATTCAGGACATTAATCTACAGTAGATCAGTTTTCCAGTGTGTGTGCTGGCGTGGGCTGGGTAGCACCACAGGGGATCGCAACCATTCCAGGCTGCAAGATGCCGTTACCAGCAGCAACTCTCTAGTCTCCAAGATACCTACAGCCGTCTGCAACTTAGTCTAATAGTTCCGGGGAGGCACCTACGACGTCTTCGTCCTCGGTGTCCGCAGGATGTTTAAGCTCTGCAACTAACCCTTCCCAAGCTCTTGCCGCCTCTAGCGCCCTCTCACTTCCTGTCCGTTTAGCTATCTGCAGCCTAATCGCCCCTTCACACTCAGCCCATTTGAGGAGCTCTGCTTTCCACCTTGTGACACTTGGGCCCTTCTTCGCTTTCCAGTGCATGGTGATATCCCGCTTGGCCAGAAGTAGCCCCATATCTAGGAACTTGCTCGTGATTTTATTCTTGGACGTGTGGGGGAACCAGTGTAGGATGCAGTATTTCTGAGTCTGTTCTACGTCTCTGTCAGTGATGTCAGCCAGTAATGTTGTTTCGTCTTCCCAGTAAGTGTCTAGGAACGGGCAGTCCCAGAACATATGCTTAAAATCTGCGCCTTCTTTATTGCAGCGCCGTCTGTGTCGGGAAGTACTTATTTAGTTTTGCCGGGGTGAGGTATGCCCTGTGTAGGATGTAGAAGTGCACTAATTGGAACCTGGCATTCCGGGTACTCTTCCACGCCCTCTCTACTAATTCCCCCCAGGCCTTCTCTGGGATTTCCTCCTCAAGGTCAGCCTCCCACTTAATGTTTCTCGTGTTATGCGCCTGTATAAGCACGTCCCGCCTTGAATCTGCCTGCTGCCATAACCACATATTGGCAGCCCAATGACGTTTTAGGTTCAGTGAGGCCCCCTCCCCAGTGTTTCCGCATGGCAGTAGTGAGGGCTGTGTACAACAAAAAGTCCCCCACAGGCAAATCGTAACGGGCTTGTAGATCGTTAAACGGGATCATGGCCCCTTCTTCATATAGGTCTCCCACGCAAGCCAACCCCTGGTCCGACCAGGTCAGTAGTCTCTGCCAGTTACATCCATGGGGCAAGGCAGTGCACATAAGTAGCGGGATTTCCGGCGCATAAGGGCGTTTGAGTTTAGCCCTCTTCAGATACCTGTTCCAGCACTTGCGTGTCGTGCGTAGTTCCGTGGTGAGGGTTGCGGTACTAACAGGAAGCTGCAAAATGATGCGGGATATCTGTTTTAGGGTCACAAAGTCTTCCCTCTGCTCTTCTTCTCCCCTAATAGTGCTCGCCACCCATTGCGTTAGCCATTGAAATTGCGCCGCTAGGTAGTAGGCCTCAAAGTCAGGCACCGCTAGACCCCCTTCCGCTCTTGATCTCATTAGGACGGTAAGCGCCACTCTACGCCTGCCAGCGCCCCATAAAAACCCTGTGATCAACGAACAGAGCTGGACAAAGTACTTCGTTGGGATCCAGACCGGCAAGGTCCCAAAGTAGTATAATTGCCTCGGGAGAGTGACCATTTTAAGCAGTGCCACGCGGCCAGCTACGGATAGCGGCAGGGAGCCCCAGAAGGCAAAGTTATTTTTTGCTCCTCTGATTGCCTTCCCTATGTTACCCTCCAGTATATCTTCCGGATCGTGGTATGTGTGTGTGCGCCCAGGTATGGGAGGCACCTATCTTCCCAGGTCACCCCCTCCATTATCTGCGGTCCAGTTCTGCCCCCTTTTGCAGGGAACAGGCAAGACTTTGCCCAATTCACTTTCAACCCTGCGACTCTTCTGAGCTCCTGTAGCAAATTTTTTGCTTCCGCGAGCGCCTCACCCGAATCGGCCAGAAATAATAGCAGGTCGTCAGCGTACAACGCGATGTGGTGAATCTGTCCACGCACGTTAAGCCCCTGATAGTCCCGTCCAGTCCGGCCCCACGCCGCCAGGGGCTCCATCGCCAGGGCAAACAGCAGAGGAGAGAGGGGACACCCCTGCCGCGCTCCTCTTCTCACATGGCAGGCGTCCGATATAAGCCCCCCAGTTCTGACCCTGGCAGTGGAGTGGGAGTACAGGAGCGCCGTCCAGTTCACGAAACTATCCCCCAGCCCAAACTTCTGCATCACATGAAACAGATAAGGCCATTCCAGGCTATCAAACGCTTTCTCTATGTCAACAGCGAAGATCGTCGCCGAATCTACGCTGTAGGTATCCGCTTCTAAGATCCGCAAAAGTCGCATAATGTTAACCGCTGTGTTTCTAGTGGGAATAAAACCGGTCTGGTCCTTATGTGCCAGGGTGGTCATGTGGGGGAGCAAGCGCGTAGCTAAAATCCTACTTAGTATTTTGTAGTCCAAGTTGGGCATTAGCCCCCAATCTGCCACGCCGGGGGTGGCAAAAAGCCCACTAGATGCCAGGGAGTTTTTGGGGGCAAATTTGAATTAGGGTGGGGGCTCCCAAAACGGGCATGCCCATGCCCCCACCCCCTCCCCCGCAAAAATAACAGCCTTCCTGCCCCCCCTGGGGGGCAGATGGGGCAGTAGCCCCCAATCTGCCCCCGCAGGGGGGCAAAAAGCCCACTAGACGCCAGGGATTTTTTGGGGCAAATTTTAATTAGGGTGGGGGCATTGGCATGCCTGTTTTGGGCAGCCCCCACCCTAATTAAAATTTGCCCAAAAAACTCCCTGACGTCTAGTGGGCTTTTTGCCCCCCAGGGGGGCAGATGGGGGCATTAGCCCCCAATCTGCCCCACCGGGGGGGGCAAAAAGCCCACTAGATGCCAGGGAGTTTTTTTGGGCAAATTTGAATTAGGGTGGGGGCTCCCAAAACGGGCATGCCCATGCCCCCACCCCCTCCCCCGCAAAAATAACACCCTTCCTGCTCCCCCTGGGGGTCAGATGGGGCAGCCCACTAGACGCCAGGGATTTTTTTGGGCAAATTTTAATTAGGGTGGGGGCATTGGCATGCCCGTTTTGGTCAGCCCCCACTCTAATGAGAATTTGCCCAAAAAACTCCCTGGCACCTAGTGGGCTTTTTGCCCCCCCTGGGGGGCAGATGGGGGCATTAGCTCCCATCTGCCCCGCCGGGTGGGGGCAAAAAGCCCACTAGACGCCAGTGAGTTTTTTGGGGCAAATTTGAATTAGGGTGGGGGCTGCCCAAAATAGGCATGTCCATGCCCCCACCCCCTCCCCGCAAAAATTACAGCCTTCCTGCCCCCCCTGGGGGGCAGATGGGGCAGAAGCCCTCAATCTGCCCCCCCGGGGGGGCAAAAAGCCCACTAGACACCAGGGATTTTTTGGGGCAAATTTTTATTAGGGTGGGGGCTGCCCAAAACAGGCATGTCAATGCCCCCACCCCCCACCCGCAACAATTACAGCCTTTCTGCCCCCCCTGGGGGGAAGATGGGGGCAGTAGCCCCCAATCTGCCCCCCCCAGGGGGGCAAAAAGCCCACTAGACGCCAACGATTACACTGGCTTTTTTATGTGTGGGGGTGGGGGCTGCTCAGAATGGGCATACCAATGCCCCTACCCCCCAAAAAAATAGCCACAGAGTTTCTGCCCCCCTTGGGGGCATATCGGGGCAACCCCACCCCCCGATATCCCCCCCAGGGCGGCAGAAAGCCGACTAGGAACAGATTTGTTTTTAGCAATATGCCTACCTGTGGATTTTGGGCCCTAGCGCAGCCGGCACATAGGGAAACCTAGCAAACCTGTACATTTTTGAAAATTAGACACCCAGGGGAATCCAGGATGGGGTGACTTGACTGGCTCTCACCAGGTTCTGTTACCCAGAATTCCTTGCAAACCTCAAAATGTGTATAAAAAACACATTTTCCTCACATTTCTGTGGTGGAAAGTTCTGGAATCTGTGTGGATCCACAAAATTCCACTCACCCCGCATTCCCCAAAGTCTTCCGAGAAAAATGGTACCTCACTTGTGTGGGTGGGTCAAGTACCCGCGACAGGCAAGGGCCCAAAACCTAGTGAGGCGACATCAAAATTACCTATCACAAACCAACCTGGTTTTGTACGGGGGGTTACCTGGGTTTTGGCCCCGGGGTCGGCGGCCACCTAGGGAAACCTACAAAACCCACACATTTCTGAAAACTAGACACCCGGGGATTCCAGGGAGGTATGGCTTGTGTGGATCCCCCAACGTTTTCTTACCCAGAATCCATTGCAAACCTCAAATTTAGCTGGAAAAAATCACTTTTTTCACACATTTGTGTGTGGGAAAGTTGTGGCATCACCGGGCTGACACAAATTTCCACATATTTTTGTGTGGAAGCACCGTGCCGGCACAAATGGCCTACCACCCAGCGTTCCCCTTGTTCTCCCGAGTAAAATGATACCTCACTTGTGTGGGTGGGCCAAAGGCCTGTGGCTAGGAAGAGCCCAAAACATAGGGATTTATAGTATAGCTCCGAGAATTCTAAGCGCTACATTTTTTTAAAAATACGTTTTTAGCCAATTCTGCTTTGGACACCCACACAAGTGAGGTATCATTTTACTCGGGAGAACAAGGGGAACGCTGGGTGGTAGGACATTTGTGCCGGCACGGTGATTCCACGCAAAAATATGTGGAAAATGTGTTTTTTTCAGCTAAATTTAAGGTTTGCATTGCATTCTGGGTAGGAAAACGTTGGGGGATCCAGGCAAGCCATACCTCATTGGACTCCCCTGGGTGTCTAGTTTTAAGAAATGTTTGGGTTTGGTACTTTCCCAAGATGGCCACCGAGCCCGGGGCCAAAATCTCAGGTGCCCCCCCCAAAACCAGGTAGTTTTGCTATAGGTAATTTTGAAGTCTCCAGAGTACGATTTGGGCCATTTCCTGTTGCAGCCACTGTGCCTACCCACACAAGTGAGGTACCATTTTTATCGGGAGACCTGGGGGAACGCTGAGTGAGAGGAAATTTGTGGATCCACGCAGATTTCAGAACTTTCCATCACAGAAATGTGAGAAAAAAGTTAATTTTTCGGCGAAATTCGAGGTTTGCAGGGGATTCTGGGTAGGAGAATGATGGGGGACCCACGCAAACCATACCTTGCTGGACTCCCCCGGGTGTCTAGTTTCCAGAAATGTGTGGGTTAGGTAGGTTTCCCTAGATGGCTGCCGAGCCCCGGGCCAAAAATTCATGGGACCCCCCATGCAAAACCAGGTTGGTTTGTGATAGGTAATTTTGATGTCACCTCAATAGCTTTTGGGCCCTTGCCTGTCGCGGGTCCTTGACCCACCCATGCAAGTGAGGTACCATTGTTATCGGGAGACCTGGGGGAACGCTGGGTGGGAGGAAATTTGTGGATCCACGCAGATTCCAGAACTTTCCACCACAGAAATGTGAGAAAAAAGTGAATTGTTCGGCGAAATTTGAGGTTTGCAGGGGATTCTGCGTAGGAGAATGATGGGGGACCCACGCAAGCCATACCTCGCTGGACTCCCCCGGGTGTCTAGTTTCCAAAAATGTGTGGGTTTGGTAGGTTTCCCTAGATGGCTGCCGAGGCCCGGGCCAAAAACTCATGGGACCCCCCATGCAAAACCAGGTTGGTTTGTGATAGGTAATTTTGATGTCGCCTCATTAGCTTTTTGGCCCCTGCCTGTCGCGGATCCTTGACCCACCCACGCAAGTGAGGTACCATTTTTATCGGGAGACCTGGTTGAATGCTGGGTGGGAGGAAATTTGTGGATCCACGCAGATTGTAGAACTGTCCACCACAGAAATGTGGGGAGAATGTGGTTTTTTTGACAATTTTTTAGGTTTGCAAGGGATTCTGGGTAACAGAACCTGGTGGGAGGCAGTCAAGTCACCCCATCCTGGATTCCCCTGGGTGTCTAGTTTTCAAAAATGTATAGGTTTGCAAGGTTTCCCTAGGTGCCGGCAGAGCTATGGTTCAAAAACTACAGCTAGGCACTTTGCCAAAAAAGGGTCATTTTTCACTGCGAAATTGAGGTGTGTCCATGTTGTGTTTTGCGCCGTTTCCTGTTGCGGGCACTAGGCCGACCCACATAAGTGAGGTACCATTTTTCTCAAAAGACTTTGGGGAACGTGGGGTGGGTGGAAATTTCTGGATCCACGCAGATTCCAGAACTTTCCACCACAGAAATGTGGGGAAAATGAGGTTTTTTTGACAATTGTTTAGGTTTGCAAGGGATTCTGGGTAACAGAACCTGGTGGGAGGCAGTCAAGTCACCCCATCCTGGATTCCCCTGAGTGTCTAGTTTTCAAAAATGTATAGGTTTGCTAGGTTTCCCTAGGTGCCGGCAGAGCTATGGTTCAAAAACTACAACTAGGCACTTTGCCAAAAAAGGGTCATTTTTCACTGCGAAATTGAGGTGTGTCCACGTTGCGTTTTGCGCCGTTTCCTGTCGCGGGCACTAGGCCAACCCACACAAGTGAGGTATCATTTTTCTCGGAAGACTTTGGGGAACGCGGGGTGGGTGGAAATTTGTGGATCCACGCAGATTCCAGAACTTTCCACCACAGAAATGTGAGGAAAATGTTATTTTTTGACAATTTGTTAGGTTTGCAAGGGATTCTGGGTAACAGAACCTGGTGGGAGCCAGTCAAGTCACCCCATCCTGGATTCCCCTCTGGGTGTCTAGTTTTAAAAAATGTATAGGTTTGCTAGGTTTCCATAGGTGCTGGCAGAGCTAGTGTTCAAAAACTACAGCTAGGCACTTTGTCAAAAAAGGGTCATTTTTCACTGCGAAATTGAGGTGTGTCCACGTTGTGTTTTGCGCCGTTTCCTGTCGCGGGCACTAGGCCGACCCACACAAGTGAGGTATCATTTTTCTCGGAAGACTTTGGGGAACGCGGGGTGGGTGGAAATTTGTGGATCCACGCAGATTCCAGAACTTTCCACCACAGAAATGTGAGGAAAATGTGTTTTTTTGACAATTTGTTAGGTTTGCAAGGGATTCTGGGTAACAGAACCTGGTGGGAGCCAGTCAAGTCACCCCATCCTGGATTCCCCTGGGTGTCTAGTTTTCAAAAATGTATAGGTTTGCTAGGTTTCCCTAGGTGCTGGCAGAGCTAGGGTTCAAAAACTACAGCTAGGCACTTTGTCAAAAAAGGGTCATTTTTCACTGTGAAATTGGGGTGTGTCCACGTTGCGTTTTGCGCCGTTTCCTGTCGCGGGCACTAGGCCTACCCACACAAGTGAGGTACCATTTTTCTCGGAAGACTTTGGGGAACGTGGGGTGGGTGGAAATTTGTGGATCCACACAGTTTCCAGAACTTTCCACCACAGAAATGTGAGGAAAATGTGTTTTTTTTATCAATCTTTTAGGTTTGCAAGGGATTCTGGGTAACAGAACCTGGTGGGAGCCAGTCAAGTCACCCCATCCTGGATTCCCCTGGGTGTCTAGTTTTCAAAAATGTATAGGTTTGCTAGGTTTCCCTAGGTGCCGGCAGAGCTAGGGTTCAAAAACTACAGCTAGGCCCTTTGCAAAAAAAGGGTAATTTTTCATTGTGAAAATGTGGTGTGTTCACGTTGGGTTTTGAGCCATTTCCTGTCGTGGGCACTATGCCTACCCACACAAGTGAGGTACCATTTTTATCAGGAGACTCAGGGTAATTCAGATTTGTAAAGCAACTGTTATTACCTATTGACTTTCGATGCATTTTGCCTTCCAAATGAAAGACATTGTGTAAAAAAGAAGTAATTTTTAAAAATGACCGATAATTCTCATGCTAGTATGAGTATTACCAATTTCGGAAATGTGCAAATATCTACTGTTTCTAAACTCTATATTTTGTTCCCATTTCAGAAATACATAGGTGTCTTTCATACCGATTTTTCCATGTATACATTTTCCCACAATAATTGCTATATACCCGGTACATAATAAAAACCATTGCAAGACGCTGCTCAGTTGTTGGCTCTGGGTTCGTCGGGTTCTTGGTGAACCTACAAGTCATATATATCCCCACAACCAGTAAGGTCCAGCGGATGTAACGGTATATTGCTTTCAAAGAGCTGTCATAATTAGAAGAAGTTACAGGTGAAAACGTTGACACAAAAGGCTGTTTTTTTCAACTAATTTTCAATTGTTCCTATATTTAACTGTTAGTTTCTATAAAGAAACCTTGATGGATCTACACAAATGACCCCTTGCTGAATTCAGAATTTTGTCTACTTTTCTAAAATGTATAGCTGTCTAGGATCCATTATTGCTTTCATACCCATTTCTACCATTAACTGGAAGGAGGTTGAAAACACAAAAAATAGCAAAAATAGGCTATGTCCCAGAAAAATGCCAAAACTGTGTAAAAAATGTTGGTTTTCCGACAAAAGTCTGTCTTTCCCTAAAAGCTGGGAAAATGGTGATTTCAGCCCCACAAACCCTTTTTTGATACCATTTGCAGGGAAAAACCCAGACGCTTTCATTTGCAGCCCTTTTTTCGCATTTTTCCCAAAAACCCCCAAATTTAGCTGTATTTTGGCTCATTTCTGGGACCCCTCCAGGGGAATCCACAAACCCTGGGTACCTTTACAATCCCCATGATGTTGGAAAAAAAGGACGCAAATTTGGCGTGGATACCTTATGTGGTCAAAAAGTTACAGGGGCCTAAGCGCGCACTACCCCAAATAGCCAAAAAAAGGCTTAGCACAGGGGGGGAAAAGGCCTAGCAGCGAAGGGGTTAAGGAGTGGAGGGTGCGACCGATCAAGTCCGATATCTAGTGGGCAGTTAAAGTCTCCTCCCAGTAATACTGACCCCGTAAGGACAGCCGCCAGTTTCCTAGATAAGTGCGAAAAGAAGGCTGGTTGGTCCGAATTAGGCGCATATACGCTGCCCAATACTAGATCTCTGCCATCCAGTCTCCCCACAACTACCGCATACCTGCCTTCTGGGTCAATAATTTGTTTCGTGCATTCAAAGGGCACCCCCGCCCTTACCCATATGAGGACTCCCCGTGCGAATGCGGAGTAAGTGGTGTAGTATGCCTGTCCCCGCCATCTTCGCTGCAGTGCTGCTCCCTCTTTCGCTAAGAGGTGGGTTTCTTGGAGCAGTGCGATCTGGATGCCTCTGCGGAGAAGATAGGAATGTATTTTATGACGTCGTAGCATTGAATGCATCCCCCGCACATTCCAGGAAATACATTTTAACCCTAGTGGGGATCCCATTGTCGTGAGAATTGTCGGTTCACATTAAAAATATCCTCCCCGTGACACGCCTGGCCTCCCTGAACATTACTCAACCGAAAGAAAACCCCCAACTCCCCCTCCCCAGGACAGGTACCGGAAAACTAGCTCCCATCCAAATACTGCTTAAGCAGAAAAACATCCAATGATGGTTACAGGGGTAATCAACCCACAGTCGTGGACTCAAGTTCCCCATGCCGCCGCCTCCCCGATGAATGAATCAAACATTACCTCCCGAGCCAGCTAGGGGTGACCCTTATTACAGTGGGTAATACAATCAGGGCAAGGAGTTCGTGTCTGAACATTGGTATACTCCCTGCATCTGGAATCATCGGTGTCGTGTGCTGCATCATGCGCATCACATGAGATCGTCTGCAGTTTGAGGTGTGACCTTGGGGCAATCTGTTTCCGAATTGCCAGTGTCACTGTTCGCTGGCGACGTTTCTGACCTTCCTGCATGCAATCCACTCCTGCTCGATGTGGGGCTGGCACTTTGTTGGCTATGTGTCGCCACAGCTTGCAATGCTCAACGGCGTTCCAGACTGAGTTCTCTGGGCGACTGGGCTTTAGATCCCGACGTATGGCTACGAGGGCTCTGCTGTGGAGAGTTCGAGTTGGAGACACAATGTTTCAGTGGCCCTCGCGAGTCCAGCCAATTCCAGGCCGCTTGTGGCGTCAAAAAGAAGTGAGGCCCCGCGGGGTCAGCAACGCGGAGCCGTGCAGGGAACAACATTGCATAAGGAATTTGTAGTTGACGTAGCTTCTTTTTCACCGCCAGGAAGGATGCTCTGGCCCGTTGGACCTCTCTGGTGAAGTCCTGATAAATCATTATAGCGCTGTTGTCAATTTGCAAACCTTGTTTTCGGCGGGCACTTTGCAAAATGTAACCTCGAGCCATAAAATGCAACAGGCGCGCCACTATTGGGCGTGGTGGGGCCCCCGGTTTTGGAGGTTTCACTGGGACCCTGTGCGCTTACTCCAGAGCCACTGCTGTTCGGAGCCAGTCCTCTAAGAAGCTCACCATATTTGTCCCTTCTGTTTTCTCCGGCACGCCAATGACACGAATGTTATTCCTGCGGGATCTGCCTTCACTGTCCTCGGCCCGCATCTCCAGCACTTTTATCTTTGTTTCTAGGTCCGTGAGTGAACGTTGCAGCCCTTGAACTTTCTCCAGGAGACCCCCCAGTTCTTTCTCATTAGTTGACACCCTTTCTTTGAGTTTACGATGGTCATCTTTTAGCAGGTTTAAATCCGTGCCGATTGCGTCAATCTTCCCTTCGAGCACTTCTCTGGAGGCCGTGATCACCTGCATGATGTTGGTCAGGGTGGGCTTCCTGGGAGTTAGATAATTTCCCATCTCCAGGGCTTCTTCCTCATCATCTGTATGGGCACCTGGTCCGTCCGCACTGAGGGCGCTGAACCCTCGCTTCTTCTGTGTTCGTCCCATCGCGTTGGGGCTGCAATTACTGTCCCTCCGACAGCAGCAGATGCACACCTCCGACCTAGGGTTTGTTTAAGTAATGCGCAGTAAGGCTCTCGTAGACTGTAGTGAAGCCTCAGTGAGCTAGTGAGAAAGCCCCAGCGCTCAAGCACTGCCGGCGTATGCCTGCAGCCTCCGTTAAGGCTGTCTGTATTGTAGCGCTGGCTCACAAACTGCCCACCACGAGTTGGCGTTACGAGGGCGCCCTCGAACCTGGTTCAGCACTATGAGAGTGGGTTTATAAGGATCTTGCACAAGGTGCGGTGCGCTTTTCCGCCAATCCACTTTGCTGCGTTCACTGTAAGTTCACAAGTCCCCCCCCCGCGCTGATGGTCCGCTGTTCTGAGGTAAAGCTAGTGTCATATGGGGATTGTTGGTATTCTCCAGCACTGCTTTCCACTGTTAAGACACTTCCTCTCCCCGTTTGGTCCCCAGTGCTCCCAGCGTAGTTAGGGCAGCCGTCCCCCGGCGGGGATCGTCCCTCGCCAGGTGGCCTTATCCAACAACGCCACCTCCTCTTGTGCCCGGGCTCGTTCTTGATTGAGCGCCCCAGGAGCTCCCGGCCTCAGTTACAGGGTACCGGTGGGTCTTCGTAGGAAGCTCAGAAACCTCACATTTGGCGCACCGCTCATTGGACTCGCTCTGCAACTTACAGGTCTCTGGGGCTCTGCAGGGGTTCAGACGTGCTCCACCGCTGCGACGTTCACCTCAGGCAGTCTGTGGTCCTGGCGCCATGTCACAGTTGTTCACGCCAGAACGTGTGCGCCTCACCGCCACCGTGGAGACTTCCCTTTTCCTCTGTGCCCTCGCCTCGTTGAGAGCACTCCAAGTTTCTCATTTGGGTGAAATGGGTTCCTCTTCTGGGGTCTGCTTTGTTGGCGGCGAGTCGCAGTAGTCGTTTAATGCTGGTCACAGCATGGGCGCCATCTTGTGATCTACTCCTGCAGGCCCGCAAGCTCCTTTTACAATACTGATAGCGACGATGTGGGCGGTTGAAGGTTCCCTGTCACTGTTCGCGATAAATCCGAGCTCCCTCCTGTGCGGGCTCCAGTTCGACCTCACACCCCGGGGTCTCCCATCCGCAGTCACCGGGTTCAGGCGGTTTTTACTGGTAGCTCTGGTATCTCTTAATCGGCGCTGCGCTCTCTAGGCTCCTATCTCTACTCGCCGTGCTCTGGGGTCCTCCGGGGGAGCAGGGGCGTCTCGCCGCTGGGGTAGCTGCTTCAGGTTATTTGTGGCGCAGTCGCCATTTTACGGTCGCTTCCGCTTGACTGTGGTTGCCTACCTGCAGCTTTACAGGTTAGTTTGCCCCTTAGTGTTCCCACTTCAGCGATGCGGGCAATGGAAGGCTCCCTGTCTCTGATCGCTCCCGCCTGATATCCTGGTCCGACAGCGCTGAACTGTCCCCCGAGCGGTCTCCCCCTTGACTGTTCCCCAGGGGGTCTCCCAATCACAGCCACCAGGCTCAGGCGGACTTTTGCAGGCAGCTCTAGCACTCCATAAGCGGCGTTGCGCTCTCCAGGCACTCACCACTATTCGCTGTGCACCGGAGCTCTTCAGGGAAGCAGAGGCGTCTCACCGCTGTGGCAGTCGTTCCAGGCCATCGGCTGTGCGGGCACCATTTTGCGGTCACTTCCGCTAGCTCGTACTCGCCGCCCTGCAGTCGCATAGGGTTACTCTTGACTTCAGTGCTCTCACACCGCTGACAACTCCTCAAGGCTCTCGGTTTGGCGGGACGGGTCTTGCAGTTGAGCTCTGCTGTCTCGTCAGCGAGTCGTGACCGCTGTGCACTGCCGTTCACAGCAGGGGCACCATCTTGCTGCCGTTCCGCACTTGCCTGCAACCTCTGGTTCTTTCTCGTGCAGCAGCGATGCGGGCAATTTTGACTCACTGCCACGTACTTACAGTACCGGGAGTCCCCCGGTCGAGAAATCCGCCTTCCCAGGGCTATTCGGGGCTCAGGATACTTGATTACGGGGAAGCGGCGGTCAGAGCTCCTCAGCTCATGTCCGTTCCCTTCGGCTGCAGGCCACGCCCCCATGTGCTTCCACATGTTGATGGCCCAAAGTATGGATAACATGTGTGAGTGGCAAGCGCTACTTAAGAGCGGCCACCCGGGCCCAAAGCGTCTTATGCCTTTAGAATCACGGAAATCATTTTGTTTCCAAAAAAATAAGTTATCATTGATGGATTGTACACAGTAAAACGAATCGCAAACTATAAGCGTAGGAACATCTGGCTCAGCAAATTCAAGAGCCAAAACTAAAGGACGTAGCTCCGCCAATTGAGCCGTGCAGTCACCAAGAGACTGTGTGTGCACCAAGGAGGATTTAAAATCCCCATCAACAATTTTCCCAGCCACTATCACGCACGCCGCCGAATAAGCATGTTTAGAACCAACGGCTGGCTGCTCAGATCCATCTATGTAAATAATGCATTTGTACTGATCAAGAGGAAGCAACGACAGAGGAGGTGGGTGAACATGTTCATACTGTAAAAACTCCTGTGTCTGCAAAGACGGGTCAAAGATAAAATTGACATCAGCCGACGTCAAAGAACTAGACACTAGCCTTCGTAACTGCTTCTAAAGCAGGTTCCGGCGAGAAAATGAAAATACGTTTACCCTGAGCCAGAGAGCGTTCTTTCAGAATCGCCATCTGGACGGCCGCCAACATTTTTTCTATAGAAGAGAAACGCATCTCAGCCGGAGTGTACAAATGCGATTTATATGCAATGGGGACCGTGTCCCCCTCATTGAACGTCAAGTACAATCCTTATGACCAAATTTGTAGAATTGTCACGTGTTAACAAGAAGTTGGTGGCAAGCAGATCAGACTGCAAGGACCGAAGAATCGCGGTATGTTCCGGAAGCCAACAGGAAGCAGTGAAAGAAGGTTGTATCAAAGAATAAAATGGCTTGGTACGCTGGGCATAATCAGGAATGTATGTCCTACCGAAATTAAAAAAACCCAGCACAGATTGTAATTTTTTAAGAGTAGAGGGAGTTTGCAAGTGAGCACATTTCTCCAGAAAGTGGGGGGCCAACCCCCTACCTTCATTGGTGAGTTTGTAACCCAGAAAAAGAACTGCCAGACAGGCAATATGCGACTTGGCAAAGTTGAATTTGTATCCCAAGTCCGCAAAAGACATTATAATGCGGTCCACAGGCACAAGATGCAGTATCAATTCATCATCTGTCAAATAAATGTCATCGACGTAAGAGAAGCCATCGGGGTCAATTTCATGTAAAACAGACACTATGCATGCTGCAAAACCGCTGGGACTATTTTATATCCCATAGGCAAACGTGTATACCTTTTGTGATTGCCGAGCGCGCTGAATGCTGTTAGGTCACAGCTCTCACGAGCCAAATTGTGACTGTAAAAACCATTGGAGATATCAAGAGTCGATTTATATTTTTTACGAACAATGGTATCGACTAATGCAGAGCTGTGGGTGTTCTGTACCGCGAAGGTACGAACATGACTGTTCAAATGACGGTAATCCAAAACAATACGATATGAACCGTCCAGTTGCAATAGCGGAAAAAGAGGATTATTCATTGATGAAACACAGGGTTCAATTACACCTGTATTTTCCAATGGGGTCAAGATTTCACTGACAGACGCTTTCGCGTCTCGCTTGATTGGATATTGTGGTTGGGGTTGTGGCATGGATCGCAAAGGAATTTCCTGTGCCAGCGAATCCTTTTCCCAACCCACCTGATTACGATACACAGCCGGGGCAAGTGCTAGCGCCCACTCCGACACGTATTCTTGTTTAGCCTCCTCCGAGACATAATGCGAAAAACTCGGGAGAATAACATCTTCCCCTTTAGAAGAAGCTAGAACAAATGGAGGAGGCCAACAAAATATCATAGGAAGAAGTAAGGTTGTCCCAAAAGACAGCCTTTTAATATCACCTTCAGTTTGGAGGCCTATTTCATAAAGCCTATCAGGGGGTGCAACTTGTGTGTCAGCTGTTGCCACTGTAATGAACGTGTCAGTTGCTTTCGCCTCCAGACACTGGTGGAGTGCCTCCTGCACTATGGTAACTTCCGCCGGTCTGTCAAGGAGCGTTGCCGCCCATCTCCATTCTAGGAGCAGGGTTCTCACCATCTGAGGCATACTTTGCAGTCAAAGCGGCAACTTTTTTCTTCTGAAATGGGGCACGATATTGAGGTGGTCCCTCCGGTTTGGCTTTTACGTCAAACTGGCACTGCGGGCTACATCTTGGTTGCGCAGACTCGCCTTCTCTGCGATCCTGACGTCCTCCCCCACGAACGGTTGATCCGACGATTCCTGAAAGGAACGAGGAGAACGAGGATCAGGAACCTGAAACCTCTCGGGTGTTTTAGAGCGCTCACTCAAATCATATCTACGGTCAGAAGCGTCCGGTGTTGGTGAACAAGCACGAGAACTAGGCTTCGGCTGTTGCTGCCGCTGATTTGTATTCCATGTCTTTTTTAGGAAAGTCTGGATGACCCCCCTTTGTACAGAGGGGGTTTACTTTGAACCTGAGTATAAGGCTTTACTCCCAAACTATTGTGACCCAATGATGTATATACATCCGCAATAATAATCAGCAACTGCCGGTCAACGTCCGCCACCGCCAAAAGGCGTTGACACACTTGCAAGCTAACTGCTTCACCTTTGACATTGGCCAGAATCATATCGGAGACAATAGGGAACATGCCCACTAATCTCATCCCACTTCCAGGGCTGGACCAGACCTGTGTTCATTTTGAACCTTCTTTAGAACACTCGGTAGAACGCTCATGGAGGGGGTGCCAAAGCATAGTGTATACACCGCAGCAAACACCGTCCCCCAGGTGGTGCAATCAGCTAAAGTGGGAACAATACCACTCGGGAAACTCATCGTAAGGATCCTGTGTTTCTCAACAGGAGTAGTGTGTGGAAAAACAGCCTTGAGTTGCTCAAATGTTTCTGCCAACCAATATGGCAGATCGTCTCTATTCTGAGAACGTCTGCCCATCACCGAATTAATCATAATGGGACTAATGAAAAGACCACCACCATGTCCAGGTGGCTGTGGAGTGGCTCCAGCCGGAGCCACTTGTATATTACATGACATAAATTGTATGACACTTCTGTGTATATGAATCAATGACGTATGTAATTGATGTAGCTCTGCGAGGGGAACATTGAGATAATTCGGATGTGGTGTAAAACCAGCCAAAATGGGCCACGTGGCCCCATCGACAGATAAGGGGCCTAAACGGACCTCTGAAACAGGGTGAGGAAGAGCGCCATTAAACCAGATGGTATGCTCCCAGGCCGTCAACAGAACTTCAATTAATCGATAAGGGCGATAATTCTGCGGAACCGCGGCCGCTGCATATTCATGAAAGAGATTATCATTCACATCCACTGCTGGAAATGTAACCCAAGAGAAAAAAACTTCAAAGCGGTAAGCTGCATCCGCCTTGACAACTAAGAAAATACCAGCCCCCGCATTAGGGACACCACGTTGAGTCAAATACTCTGTGACCGCAGTGCGGTTATGAGCCGCAATAGCGACCGCCATATTAACAACTAAAAAGGATAAATCAGTAGAACGGTTGCGCAAACCCGGTCAGAAAGAGAAACAAAACCTTTTAAATCTCAAGCTTGAAAAACCCATAAAACACAAATATAGGAGGCTAAGCACTCACACCACGGACGTCTCCGGAAACCGGTGTGAGGGGATCGTGCGTGGACAAGCACAAGCACTACTCAGGGGTCTCGTCAATAAATACCGGACCAAATTGTGACTGGTGGTGCCATGTTGCAGGGATTCTGCACAAATACAGAACTATGCGCAGGAAATGGGACCTTAGTGTATAGTGACTGAGTCTTCCTACCACTTTAGTACCCACGAACCCAGGACCGACTAGCTATAGTGTCGCACTTGCTCTCCTAATCACTCACAGAGAAACAAATGATTAGACACTCCAGAACACAACACTCCCAGATCTCTCAGGAAATCGGAATCGCGGTAACAAGACACACCCTTTCGCTCAGTCTCTTGTACTTGTCCACAATAAGATCTGACGGAGACACAAAACTATTTAAAATATTTATTTTAACTAACGTACCCTAACATGCAGTATACATGCCACAACAAGCAGGAAAATGCATAGTACAAATATTGTCAGCATAGCAGTCAGTCCATAAATCATGAAGGGAGATGTCATCATAGAAAGACAATGGAGAAAAGAATATAGTGCTTAACCTTCCTCCCCTTGCTAAGAAGTATTATTATATAATAGAAGATCTCTATGCTTTGTCAGCAGACCCCATACCTTAGCCTTTAGATGGTAGATCTACATAATAGGTGCTCTTCTCCCTGGAAAGGTCCCTCTCTAAGTGTGTGTCACCTATTCGTGCACCCCACTAAAAACCCAAGTACGCTGTCCAAACAACAGCTGCATCGGTATGTTTTGTCTAAGGGCTACGGGCTGGCCAGAACAAAATAACAAGGGTCATTGTTGTTCGACCTTGCACATAATGTTCAGTCAAAATTCCAGGAACATGCAGAGAGTAAACACAGCGATGAGTCCTCATGTGAAAGCAGTCTTTGAAATTATTTAAAAAAAATAAAGACCTGTAGTAACATGTGGCAAGCTGCAACGTGCTCATGCTAAGTTAGTGAAAAACGACAATGTCCCTATGGGCCACGTGACATTATTACTGCTTGACAGCATAAAACCTTGAGTGTTTGCCTCAAAGAATCTCTAGATGGTGAGCTGTGACAGCCTAATTGACTGCAGCCACGCAGAGCCTGAGAAAGAAGGGACCCCAGCACTGCTATTTAGATGGCAATTCACATGGTGTCCTTCCAAAAGACTAGCTGCTTCCACATCAGACTCTCTCTGGACAATCGAAGATCGGCCATTTTGGTCCTTTTAGATCTGTCAGCCGCCTTCGACACCATCTCCCATTCCATCCTTTTGGAGCGCCTGAGAGAGGCGGGTGTCGGTGGCCCAGCATTGGTCTGGTTCAGGTGTTATCTGAGCGACCGTACTTCCAGAGTCCAAATAAGTACTTTCACTTCCAAGAGTCAATCCATCAACAGGGGTGTTCCCCAGGGATCTATCTTGAGCCCTACGCTCTTTAATTTATATGTATCCCCCCTGGCTAAAATCATCAAGGATCACGGCTTCGATACACTATCGTATGCCGATGATACACAGTTGTTAATTACTCTTGGATCTGATGTTGCCAATACTAAACAAAGATTTGGGAAATGCATGCTGGATATAAACAACTGGATGTCTACTAACAACCTCCAGCTAAATGCAAATAAAACGGAAGTTGTTCTTTTTGGTAATGCACAGACGCTGTGGACAAACAATTGGTGGCCTCCTACCTTAGGCACCTGTCCCCTTCCGAAAAAAACAGCCCGTAACCTTGGCGTAATGATCGACAACCAACTCACTATGTATGATCATGTCAATCAAGTAACGCATACCTGTTACGGGCTGATGCATGCCCTTCGCAAAATTTTTAAATGGGTCCCACTGTCTTCCCGTTTGCCATTGATTCAGGGTCTAATTATTAGTCGCCTGGATTATGGGAACGCTCTATTGGCATCCATAAATGAAGAACTCTTAAATAAGCTCCAGGTTTTACAGAACACAGCAGCTAGAGTGGTTCTGAATCTTCCCGCTCGCTCCCCATCTGCACCTAGCCTGAGGGCCCTCCACTGGCTGCCAATTAAGAAGCGGATACATTTTAAAATCTGCTGTATTGTTCATAAAACTTTAAACGGACAGGGTCCCCATTACTTGGCAAATAAATTGAAAAAGTATCAGCCAACACGGACACTCCGCTCTGCAAATAAACATCTATTGATAATCCCTAAGGTTCAAACAGTTAAATATGGTAGCAGTTCATTCTCGAAACTAGCCCCCACTCTCTGGAATTCCATGCCATTGTACCTGCGAACCGAGTTAGATCACAAGAAGTTTCGTAAGTCCCTTAAGACCTGGCTATTTTAAATCCTCCTCTTTTTTAGCCATCTATCCTGTCTGTTCCTGAGTCTCGGCAAAGCGCTATGAGACCCTTGGGTGATATATGCGCTCAACAAGAACCAGTACATAGACATAGACAGACACATTCAGTATGCCCATTCAAGTATTTTTCAGACACATAGGAAGACATCAACACACAGGAAAGAAGTAAGGTTTCATGAAATCGCAATTTTTTTTTATCAAGTATCAGTTTACAATAAGGTGTAGCAAAAGCACATTTACTTTGTAAAAACTGCCCTCACCCACAACGTATTGTGGCATGCTTCATCATAGGGCTGCTGCGACGCCTCAGCGCAGACCAACGCTTGAGGCGGAGTAATAGAGTGGGGGAGACAATACAAACAAATAAAGAAAGGGAGAAGGAGGATCCAACTAAAAAGTGCAGATAGTGAATCTTAAAACTAACTAAGGGATATCCTAATAACAATTTTATTCCTGAATTCCCTTGTCAGGGTTAAAAAGGTAATTCATACCCTAGGATGGTGGTGAAGTGAGTGTTTTATGCACCCTACACCCCTCCATTCTGCATAAGGGTCGACATGTTTCTGCCGGAATCCGTATCTCTACCGGCTTTCATCGGGACTGTCGGATCCCTATGCTAAGTTCCCTTCCTGCCCCTAGTATATCAATATACTTAAGGTTACTCCACCTGTATTATGTGGTGTGGTCCAGTACACATACTCTTATTTGAGATCGAGTCATCTGCCATGTTGGTGATTTCAATTTGCTCAATCACGGTCCATCTGAGATTGTTGGGCGTGTGTCCGCTCTGAATGTAGTGGTCCGTCATCCTTGTAGTGTTCCTTTTGCAGCATATATTGCTGCGGTGTTGATCTTTCTAATGGTCATTCCGATGTAACAGAGGTTACACAGGCACTCAATGAGGTACACCACATGTGTCGAGTTACAGTTTGTGTGCTTCAGTTGGTGCCATGTTTTGCCCTCCTCTATGTCAAGTGTCTTCGTGGTTTTGGTGAGATGGTAAACGCAACAATTCCTGCATGGGTAATGGTCCACTACGTTGGGTAAACCCCATGCATTAAGGACAGTGTTGTCCCCTGGGGTGTGTAATTTTTTGGGGCGGGTGGACACCATGCGATCTTTGAAATCACCAACATGGCAGATGACAATCTCCTACTCCAGAAAGAGCAACGCTGGATTTACCGTCTGTCCACTCACATTTCAGGGCTCAATGATAACATTCCCTGGAATGCCTTGAGCAATCGCTAAATTAATGCAACACCTCCCTATTTACTCATGCATTAAGCCCACTCTCCACATGAGACAGGATGCTATAGGGTACATGAGCATAACCCTACTCAACACACAACCACACCCCGACATGTGAACAGGAAAGTGTGAATTGTGATATCACCAACACCGGTAGCCCGAGTAAATGGGTAAAATTAGACCCCTCATACAGGCACTCCAATGATGCCACAAGCTGTGTCTTATTCAGACACAGGTACAGTAGAGACTACCCTCTGACAATGCTTTAAAGCACACATAGCGCTATTACGACTTCCCTTACCCTCAAAGTCTGCGCCACTCGCATCACTCTTTTTCACCTTACCAGAGTGGTACACACCCTTAGGACCGCCCCCGAGGCACACGTATAACTCTAGGACGCAGTTCTAAGCGCCCGAGTTATTGTCATAGCACTTCTTTTACACACATGTGCTAACTAATTCCACCTCATATTGGCCCACTCTCTGACATCACATGCAGCCCTACAATACATCGGGCCCAGACTACCACTCAAGCGTACATACAGAGCAACGCTAATTAATTACCCATTGATCATTATTTAATGACATGGACTTATTGAGCACGTTTTCAATCGCTACACATATCCAACTTTATTTAAACGCATATTTTTAATCATTACACAATACCAACTTTATTGAAACGGATGCCTTCCAGTCATTGACTGATATGCCTCAGTCTGTCTTGTCTTCACCACGCTAGGACGCCTGGCGCCATGACGCACACGCTTCCAATCACAGATGGCACCTGGCGGGAGAAACTGGACTACTTAAACCGGCCCTGGGATACCTGCATACACCGACGGAATCCCGGTAGCAGGCCGTAGCAGGTATGAGGAGCGGGCCAGTGACCTTGACGAAGTAAGTAGGGCGCAAAAGGGTTTCGCTTCCGGATCGTGGACGGAGGTCCCCATTCTAACAGGGAACTCCACCGTTAACGATTGTTGTTTCTCTTCCCTATCACACACTTAGTATGGGACTACAGGTCCAGCCCCCTCACCGGATTCATGTTGCTCACAATGAAAGTCTCATCGTTTCGTAAGCATTGTTTTTTTCCCTTCACTTTTTTAATGTAATTGAAACCGAGAGTACATTGCTGGTTCTACGCTATATATAATGGCACAGTAGCGCATATGAATCGGCATCGAATTTAAGCCGCTTTACACAGGCGCCACTTTCCGTTTCACTACCGTTATTTTCCGCATAGTGATCGGACACGGCGCTCATCGAGTCACATGATTAACGTGTAAATATGAGAAGCTATCCATACTTGATGTCTGTGTTTGTATGTTTTTGTCTGTCGTTCCTTTTACTCCACAGGTTTTGAGCAATCGGAGGATCAAATCCTCCTTCACTAAACGCACCTTAGCAAGTGCGGTATCACCCATGGTCTAGTAAATCACACCTGACCATCACTAATCCACTTCACACATAGGTCCTGACGAAAGCCAGCACACATAGCAGCCTGGCTGAAACATGTAGACCTGACCTTTTAAAATCAGGATATTGGAGACATAATTTCACCTCCTCATATATCCGCTATGTTGTTTTTAATACTGCCAAGGGCCCATCATTAAAACCCGTTAATCATAAGGGACCCATTGGACAGTTTTTAATTCTCACTCATTCACATCACTTCACTCTCACTACACAAAACCAGCTCCGCTGTAATCAGGCGTCGTAGCACACCCGGGGTGCACTCGGCGCCTTGGGTGGGACCCGATGATGAAGCATGCCACCAACTAGGTTGGTGGGTGAGGGTCTTCATAAAAAACAAAAGGTTTTTCTTCCAGACATGGACGTCTAGCTTCCACAAATAAGCTAGTTCTCATTGATACTTATCATATTTACTAAGGGAAGTGAACTAGTCCACATTATTCCTCCCTCTCCCATTTGATCAAGACGTAATTTAAATATACACCTCATAAGGAGCTTCTCTAGGAATTCATCACTCTTAGGGGCATATTCTCAAGGACTCATCGCCGAGTTAACGGCACTTTAGCGCAGCAAAAGTGGCGAAAGAATTATCGCCCCATTCACAAGCTGGTGCAAACTCCCCACATCGCCAGTATACCAGCGATAGCTGCCGCAAAAAACATCGCCACGGATGAGAGAGACAACTAACGCTAATGATATGCAGAGTAGGCGTTCTTGTGCAAAAACACAAGAAAACTCCACTTCGCGATATTCACAACGACCAGCCAGATCTGCGAAGCGATCCAAAAACAGGCGATAAGGCGCGTTAGCAGCAGGGATTTAACACCTGCCTCCTACTGGGGTTAAGCAGGACGACAAACTGCAGTATGATAGGGAGCCCAGCCCAGAGCCACATCTGAAGACCAACACATGTCAAGGAGCTACTGATCATGCAGCTCGGAGCCCCAAGAGGCCCACAACACCCACCGCCACCACCCCCAGGCACCCCACCCAGTACCACCCCCCCGCACTACCACCGAGGCAGCGCAGAATGAGACAGCGGTCCTTCCGAAAACGCACCAGCCTCGGAGACTGAACGCCAGAGGAAGTCATTGCCCACTACAGGCTCAAAAGGACGACCATCCTCCGCATCCTGACCCACATTGCCCACAGGCTGACGGTACCAACACAGCTGCTGGCTGTGCTGCACCTGTTGGCCTCTGGTACCTTCCAACCAACTGCCAGAGTCGGAGGAGTCTCACAGCCAGCCCTATAAAAGTTCCTCACACCTGTCTTGGATGCCATCATCAGCTTGGTACCCCAGTACCTTCACTTCCCCCACACTGCGCAGGAACAGCTGGAGACCAAGCAAGGCTTCTACGCCATAGCTGGCTTCCCGCAGGTGTTGGGGGCAATTGACTGCACACATGTCCTACTTGTGCCCCCTGCCGACACTGCACACAATTACCGCAACAGGAAGCACACGCATTCCATCAATGTGCAGGCAATAGTGGACCACCGGGGACTCTTCACCAACGTCGTCGCCAACTACCCAGGCAGTGTGCATGATTCCTACATCTTCCGACAGTCCATCATCAACCAGCGCTTCGAGGATGGCACCTACGGAAATGCACTGCTCGTTGGTAAGTACCAACGGAACACACCACACACCTCTAATCCACAATCATGCAACTCGCAACTGTGGGGATGCACACGTTACAACATCACATACGACATGCAAAACAACATGCCCACCTACCAGACACGACAACACATGAAACTGTGGTAACAGGGGCCAGACATGTAGACAAGCCATCCACGTCATGGCACCTCTGCCACACAATAGTAGGATGTGGTGAGAGGCGGGAACCACGTATGTGCGAGGGAGGCAAGTGACCCATGAATCAGAATGTACACAATGCGAAGTGTGGCGGGGATGTGCTGGACAGACTTAAGTATGCGGAGCACAGACATGTCCATTTGGACATATACTGCTGGTGTTTGTAGCGTCGTAGACAGTGGGCGCAACAATGTTACCTCAGGCAGTGGGGTAGACCCTGGACATGTAGCTATGTCGTCGTCCCCTGTAAGCGGAGTGGGCTGGGCCAGCGTAGGAGTGGGAATCAATAGCCCGGGGCTCAGGGCGTGGTTCACTTCCGGGATGGCCACCAAGGCAACTACTGCGTGTGTCTCTGATTCCGCCACATCCTGACCATAGGCCTACACACACGTGGCCGACCACCTTCAACGGCCAATATCACAATGTCGTTGTCAGGCTTGTAGACATGTGCAGACAGTCATGACAATGGTGTGTCCTAGGAGTGCAAGTGATGCAACCGCGCAGCGCACACAAGTAAATAGGCTTGGGGGGAGGGAGGAGCAGCTGTGAGGCAACGTACTACACATGGATGCCGCTCATTTGCCACATGCAAGACATGACAAACATGAATCCCAAAGTCCCACACATCACACAACAATATACTAATAAGCCTGCCAACACAGAATGCCGAACCACAGATTGACACCTCTCTCCCCTGTCACAGGTGATCAAGGATATGCACTCTGCCCGTGGATGATGACACCCCTCCGAGCCCCGAACACCCAGGCCCAGAGGCAGTACAATGCGGCCCACATACGCACCAGGGGCATTGTGGAGCGCTCATTTGGCGTGTTGAAGTCACGTTTCAGGTGCCTGGACATCACAGGTGGAAGACTCATGTACAGCCCGCAAATAGTGTGCAAGATGATCATTGCATGATGATCATTGTACGCCCCATGGATCCATGTGCCAGATGCACCGGACGATGAGGATGAGGCAGGTGGACCACACCCCAGTGCAGCAGCAGCTGGAATAGCCCGTAGGGACACTATCACTCACAATTTCTTCACATAAGCACGTCACATAGGGACTGTCCTTAGCAACCATGGGACAGGTCAAAATGACCACAGGCACAGCATGTGCAATTAAATTCATTCCAAGACACATGCCCTGTGTGCATGTCACTCCTCTGCATTGGCACATCGCTCTGACAAGTGTATGTGCGACATTTAGTGCTGACAATTTCACCAATGGCAATTGGATGGTGGGAGTGTCACCTCCGTTCTCGGGATCCTGTTTTCCTGTGGACTGAACCGCAGCTTCCTCTTCTTCTTCTCCTTGCCCTTCCCTGGCCCCGACGTCCCAGGCTGGTCCTCCGTGGGGCTTGTGGGGTTCGGGTTGTCCTCTGTACTTGCTCCAGCTCCCTCCATTGTGCTTCGCAGTTGTTATGTCTTTTTTATTTATTTCTGGTTTTTTTGCTGCTTTTATGGTGATTTTTCCCGCCTGACGTGGGAATTGCAAGCCTGGCGCTGCTTGTCGCCGATTTTTCTATCGCGGTTGGGCCCATCGCAACTTTTTTCACGTTCGGGTTTCCTTTTTTATCGCCGTCGCGGTAGTTGTATCGCGGACATTTGACGCGTTCTCGGGGGACTATCGCATGTTACCGCCGTGTTGAGAATACGACGTTGACACAGAGTTATTTACCCGCTATAGACGGCGATATGGAAACGTGCGTTAGCCTTTTTTGGCGATAATTATCGCACGTTCTTGAGAATATCCCCCTTAGTTTAGTATAGTACAAGGCACATGAACTGCTGGGTAGCTGTGGAGAATGCAGTTGTGGGCAGTGTGAAGGTCAGGCATTGGTGAACATTCAGAGGGGTTTGAAATTTAAGGGTATTGTGGGAAAAGGGCATGAAAATGAGCTGGCCCTGTTGAGCTGTGTCAGGAGGTGCCATTGATTGGCAATCTGACTATAAACACTGCTGTGAAATGCTGATAGGCACTAATAGTGATGAGCATTCACATAAAAACATGTAAATTCCTGTATAAAGGTAAGTATGGGTAGCTGCACGATGAGCATGGTATTGTGTGAGTACTTTGTGGTTTTGGGATAGTCCAATTGTGCTGTTTTTTAAACAATGTGGAAGCTCTGCTCCTATTATATAAAATAATGAACAGTTCCAGACCATACATGCAATCTAAGTATGAAATGCATAGCAATGATAGTGTCTTTGTCGATTTTTTAGATTTCTCATTGTGCCCTCCTGGTGTGTTATATATATATATATATTTAATTACAATACGGTCCTGAAAAAGGTGGTAACATAACATTAAATACCACCAAAACGTGCGTTGACTGTCAGAGTGTCGATTCCGGTGCTACAACACCAGGAAGAGAGAATCATTGAGACTCCGCTGGTGTATTTAGGACATTTACTGCTTTTCCAGATTGGTATATAATGAACATATCGTTTGTAGAGTAAGAGGGTGGTTAGTAGAGTGTGTGATATAGGAGGGCAAATGGAGTTATGTTTTGAGATAATAATGTTTTAAATCTGTAAAATGAATTTGTACGATGCCGTAATTGAAAAATGTGTAATACAATGTATGTTACAAAGAAATAAAAATATGTTTGACCTATAATGAATATCAAATAATGATTTTTTTGGAAGAGGATGAAAATAAGACCAAAAAACATAAATAAAAGTAATATGCCATATATAAACAAATAAGTAAAGTCTGGTCTGGATTTGTTCCTTTGTGAAAGAAATTGAGGCAGGTAGGACCCTTTATTATATTTCTTGTATATTTTCCTTCCCCCTGGTTCTATGCCTTTTCCACATAAAATTGAGGGAGGCCCTTGTGTATATTATGGGTCCACCCAATCCTACCTGACCACATTCTCACTAATTCACATCATTGTAACTCGGTCAACTCCATCAGAACCTTTGTCCCTCCAGCACCACGTGCACAGCCTTTGATCTCCCCTAAGTGCTGATCTCTGAAAACATATGCAGTTCCAAGCCCACCACTAGGAAAAATCCAACACGCCTGCTCTGCAACCTCATCTCTTCGCTCCAGACTCGTCCAAAATATTTAAATTATACACTGCTTGCAGCGCCATCACTTCCTTACAGCTGTAACTCTCCAATCCTTACAGTCATCAATTTGTTTAATGTTTCAAATCCAAATTTCAACTAAGGGTAAGACTGTCATCCCTTTACTCAACGCTCCTACCTCCCTCCTCCAACAACACAGCTGGAAGTTCGTCCTTTACATCTCTCTTCACAACCTCCTCCACTGGAACACTTCACATTCTGAAATTAGGTAACATCATATCTCCCCTATGACCTCTTCTCCCCTAATTGTCAAACCTCTGTCCCTCTCCCATTACATCCCTTCCTCTCTTTTACTTGTGCACCTCACATTTTACACTGGAATATGCCATCTCTACTTTCTATTTACAGTGCTACTACCTTCTAGCTGGTCATTCTTCTCCATTCACCTCCTGTTCAACACACTCATCTCCCATGACTAGGCTGGGTTTCACCTCTCTAACCTACATTCTGCTGGCACGGTGTCCACAGTCCATGTCTAAACCGCACTTTTGTGAGTCCACCTCCCACCCAAGGCTTCACCCTTGCCACTACTGTCAGCTTTTTACCTCCTCATTGGGAGCACTCAACCTACTACCTCAGTTTCTCCTTTAATCTTGACCATGACAACATCAAAATCATCTTCTCTTTCTCCTCTTTCACCCCTCAGTTACATACCCAAACTGGACTAGTCTCTTGGTTATCCATGGTTGGAATACCAAGGGGCTCCCATATTAACAATGCAAAGTACCAACCTCCACAAACAGAAGTAGACTGTGGTGGACTCTCTCAGAAGCAGGTACTGGTGGCAGTGAAAGGAAGAGACACCAGTGGCTGTGTTAGAAACTATCAATGGTGGGCACTGTGAGTAGATGGCTCAGTAAGTAGATAGCCCTGATGAGACATGACAAAGCAGCACCTGCGGAGACGTTGACATGTTGTCACTAGTAGGCAGCAGTGTGTGAAGCTGGCATTGTTGTGAACTGAGAGGACTATAAGTACTTTGGACAATATGGAGCTGGCGCTGGTTTACAGTGTCGGATGCTGGCAATATTGAGCAGTATAAGTTGTGAGTTTTCATAGGCAGAGTGAAACGGTAGGGATGACGGGCATTGTGAAAGCTGGCTGTAATGGATAGCTGGCATTAGTGGTCAGTGAATAGATGGTATTGGTAAGTATTTTTTTATCATATCTTTTTATTGATGACAGCAAAATAACATTACAAACATCACATATTTTGTGTGATTAATTTATAATAATCCTGGTTTGGGACATATGATTTACACTCGGTGATAGGTACATCAGTTGGTTGGATTGTCTCTGTGTTCTAAAAACTCTGGCTCCTCAAGGGAAGGTGGTGGAGGAAAACTGGGCAGTACACATATGCTCCCCCTGTACTTGTTCCATTTACCCCATATTTGTGTCCATTTTTTCGGGCACCCCCTGGATACATACACTGTTTTTTCCCTACACATGCACCAGTCCATGTCTTGCTTCCATTCAGCCACTGTCAGTGCCCTCTGAGCCCCCCACTCCCTTGCGATGTTTCGCTTGGTGACAATCTGACCCAATGTTGCCCATGTTTTCTCTTTACTGCCCAAATCTGTTGGTTCCCATATATTTAGCAAGCATCTTTTGGCCTCAGGCACCAGACCCACTCCCAGAGCCTCCTCCATACACAGGAATACATCCCTCCAAAACTTACTGATGTGGGAGCACTCCCATATTATATGCAAGACCGTGCCTTCCAGGCCGCACTGTCGCGTGCAACTAGAGTCTTCCCTATATCCCATCTTGACCAGTGACGGCCCTGAAAAGTATACCCTGTGCAATATTTTCAACTGTACCAGTTTTAGTTTGGAAGAAATCGCGACCTCTCTGGGAGAGGCCAATGCCTCCAACCAGTCCTCGTCTTCTAGTTCCGATAAGTAATTTTCCCACTTTTCACGGAGCTGTGGGAGAGGGTCCGGCGAGTGGTTAATCAGTTTCGAGTAAGTCAGAGAAATTGCTTTTTTAGGCATATACCTGTTGAGAAGTCTATCCTCTAGCGGCGAGGCCGCAGGGGGGGGTCTCACCTCTTGGGACAGCTGCTTGCAGGGCGTGTCGTACCTGTAGATACCTGAATCTTTCTGTATTTGCCAATTCATACTCTTGTTGTGAAGTCGAAAAGGGTACAACCTCCCCATTTTTCCATAGATCGCCCACCCTAGATAGTCCTATGGTGCCCCACTTGTCAAAGCCTCTTGTCTTCCTTAGTGAGCCCAGCTGTTCCGCGTCCCACAGTGGGGTGGCTAGTGCAATTGTCTTTGTCCATCCCAAATTCCTATGAACCCTATGCCACACATGCGTAGAGTGTCTCGTGGGTCCCGTCAGCTGTAATTTTGTGGTCTTTGAATAAAGCGCCCTTGTGTAATTTCCCCCCAGTAAGATCCATCTGTCCATATTATATCCTGGGTCATCCTGAGTTCGGTACATGCATTGGTTGATGGCTGTCAACTGGGCAGCCCAGTAATATTTCTTAATGTCTGGGAGCCCAATTCCACCGTCATACCACCCTCTTACTAGCTTTTGAAATGATATCCGAGGCGGGCCATTTACCCAAAGCAGCGCTCTCTGTTCGCTTTCTATGGCCACGAAGTAGGATGTGGGGACAGGATTAGGTGAGTTGTGCAGGACATACAGGAAGCGTGGCAAAGACATCATTTTAAGGAGTGCTGCTCTGCCTAACAATGATAGGGGAAGAGTCTTCCAGTGCTCTACATCATGTTTAGCCGCTGTAACGGCGGCAACAGATTGTGGGCATAGAACAATTTTGGATCTTTACTGATAAACAATCCGAGGTATTTAAATCTGTCTTTGGCTTCCGCCATCTTGCAATCCTTGGGCAGGGGAGGCAGGCTCCCTCTCAGTACAAATATAAGAGATTTTGTCCAGTTGATGGTGTAGCCAGAATATTTACCAACATTTGTAAATATATTAAGAACCCTATGCAGCGATCTCCCGGGTGACGCCAGATACAACAAAATATCATCTGCATAAAGGGAGATACAGTCCTCCCACTCCTGACCATCTTAAACCCCTGATAATGGGGTCTTTACGGATCCAGTTTGCTAGGGGCTCCAGTGTCAATGCAAATAGAAGTGGGGACAAGGGGCAACCCTGTTGCGTCCCCCTGCGAAGAGCAAAGACATCTGATTTTTGTAATTCACAACTACTTGTGCCAGTGGGTCAGTGTATAAGAGTCTAATCCAACTGATAAAGTTGGGACCAAACCCGAGTTTTTCTAAGACAGCAAAAAGGTAGGGCCATTCGATGGTATCAAACGCCATGGTGGCATCCAAGGACACCACCACCGCATCCTTTCTTAGAGTATCCACCCTTCCCATGACCCCATGGAGTCGGCGAAGGTTTAGTGATGTGTTCCTGGTCGGCATAAAGCCCGATTAATCAGGGTGGAGCAGTCCAGAGATGACCCAAATCAGACGAGTGGCCAGCAATTTTGCTAGTTTTTTTTACCTCTGCATTCAACAACAAGATGGGTCGATATGATGAGCATTTGTTTTGGGGTTTTCCTTTTTTTTAACAGAGTTTTATATAACGCGAACTTGACCCGGTATCGGGTATCAGATCGCTTTACATAGCACCAGTTACGTTACATGAGGACACATTCATTTTTGTGGCACGGGGAGATTAAGTGATTTGCCCAGAATCACAGGATGTTCAGCGTCATTGCCGAGACTCGAACCCAGTCCCCCAGATTCGAGGTCGACCGCCCTAGCCGTTAGGCCAACTCCTCTCCTCTTCCTTCTTTATGTATGACAACCAGAGTGGCTGTTCTCTGGTCTTGAGGAAGTTGACCCCTATCTCGGCTTTCCTCGTACATAGTTTTGAGGAAAGGGGCGATTCTGTCGGGTTTTAATTTGTATAACTCGATTGGGAGGCCATTCGAGCCCATCGCCTTCCCGAATTGGAGTCCTCTAATAGCTTGTGCCACCTCCTCATTCGTGAGGCCGCTATCCAGTAGTGCCCTATCGTCAGTTGATATCGCCGGAAGTGTCATTTCGGACAATAGTGCCTTCGATTCTCCCTCCTGTCGAGTGGCATAGGATTCATATACTAGCTTATAGTGTTTAGCGAATTCGTCTGCTATTTCCTGCGTATCTGAGGGTAGGTCTCCAGTGTCTACTAGTAGTTCTGTGACCAATCGATTCGCGTGTTCTCTCCTATCAAGCCACGCCAACAGTTTCCCAGATTTATCACCCGCTCGTATACTCTACCTAGCTTGTGTCTACTTAACGTTTTTGCCATGTCTGTAGCCACGCCTCTATATTCTTCTTTTTTGAGGTTGAGAATGTGTGTTGTATCCTGTACCCCAGTTCTAGTAAGGTCCCCCTCTAGTTTCAGGATTTCCTCCTCTAATCTGACAAGTTCTGCGTTTTTCTCGATACGCGCCCCGGCAATCTGGGATATTGCATGTCCCCTTATCACTGCTTTAAAGGCTTCCTAGAGTGTCTGGGCTGATTCCACTGATCCCTCATTTTCTTTAAAGTAATGTTCTATTTCTTGGGTGATTTTCTTTTTAACCTTCGGATTTCGGAGGTGCCAGGGGTTTATTGGCGCTATTCTTCCCACCTGTCCTTTCCCAATCGCCACCTGTGCCCATATTGGGATCGGTTATTCCCCTTGCCAAGTGTCAGATTTCCTTAATGTGTCCTGCCTGGTCTGTCGGGGTGAAGACATAATCTTTTCGAGAGAGACTGTTATGAGCCCCTGAGTGAAATGTGTACTGCGCTTCGGTGGGGTGGTGAACTCACCATATATCTACAAGTCCCATTGCGTCTAGGAAGCGAGGGAGTATCAATAGTGCGGGTTTTATTTCTCGGTGGGATATCGGTCCAGACGCCCCAATACCACAGAGTTAAAGTCTCCTCTCATTACTAATCTCCCTACGGGGAACGTTAGCATGACATTGCCTAGGTCTCTAAATGCCGCCTCCTGCAGGCCCGGAGGTACATATATCGACACGATGGTAAGTGCTTTGCCCTCCCATCTTCCAGATACAGCAGCGTACCTACCCAATGAATCGGTTCTCGTTTGATCTATTGCCATTGGGAAGGATCGTTTTTTTATGATACCCACTCCTCTCGACCCAGTAGTGAACCCTGAGTGCACCACTAGTTGGTAGCCCCACCTAGCCAGGGCCTTGCAAGTGTTACCTATTAAGTGTGACTCTTGCAGTAGGACCACAGCGGGGGAATGTCGTTTAATGAATTGCAGTACGATTCCTCTTTTGAGTTTGTCCCTTAATCCATTTACGTTCCAGGACAGGAGCCCAAATCTTTTACCGTCCGATGTGCCCATGTTTATGTTTACTGGTTACCTTCACCTCAGTGATTACCTCCTGAATATTTAGCCCATTGTATTCAATCAAGGGCCGGTCTGTGTCCTGTGTGTCCCACTGGACAAATCCCCCTCCCTGTGTTCCTCCCATGTCCCTCGATGTGGAATGTGGTTCTGTCATCTAACTGAAATAACAAAAATGTCAACGCCCAACTTCCCCCCCTCCCTGCTCCCCTGCACTCTGGGCTCAGAACTGCCCATATCCCCAACCATGCAGAGTGCCTGTCGCCCTAAATCTATACTAAAAGTAATGAGGGGGTAGGCCGGATTCCCCAGCTCCCACCATCTATGTTTATTATACACTCATATCGACATTATTAATGGAGTCACTTAGCATTTCTTGATTCGCACCGTCCAACGGCGACACGGCGCCCGAGGGTCCCCCAGCAGTTTTCGCTATTCCCCAGGTCCGCTTTTGCTGATGGGCCTCGTCGTCCTCCCCTATTGGGACGGATTGTTTTTTACTGGAGAGTGGTCTTTTCCTCTTTGGAGTTGTGATCTTTCGCCGGTCTCCATCCCTCCAGCCAATCCGCCGCTGACTCCGGGGAATCAAAAAACCAAGTACTTCCCTCCGCTTCGACACGGAGCTTCGCCGGAAACAGCATCGAGTATCGGATACCTTTATCCCGGAGTTGCTTCTTGATCTCCAAAAAGGTCCGCCTTTGTCTCTGCACATTGATCGTGAAGTCCGGAAAGAAGGCAATTTTGCTATTTTCATACTTAATCGATGGGGCCGCGCGGGCAGACTGTAGTATAATGTCTCGATCTCTGAAATTTAAGAGTCTCGCCAACAGGGTTCGCGGGGGGCACCCGGTTTTGGTCTACCGCCCGGGATCCTGTGCGCTCTCTCCACCGTGAAGAATTTGGACAGATTCTTTGGCTTTAGGTGGTTGCAGATTAGGTTTTCGACGAAGAGGTCCGCTGCCGGTCCCTCCGCTTTCTCGGGAATTCCAATTATCCTGATGTTGTTCCGTCGTGACCGACCTTCGTAGTCATTCAACATGCTTTCCATCCTCTTACCGGCGGCTCGGAGCTCCTTGATTTCTTGTCGCATCTGCTTTGGCTCTCCGCTTAGCTCTGCGGTGACCACTTCCATGGTTTTTACTTTTTCACTCATTTTCTGTAAGTCTGTCCTTATTAGTGTCACCTCAATGTTTATCGAGTCCATTCTATGTTCCAGTGATGTGCGCATGCCTGCGATGGCATCCATGATGTCCTTTAACGTCGGGTCCCCATTGACTGAGCCCAACCCCATCGTCACGCTTCCCCTGATAACTGTGTCTGATTCGACCGTTTTCTGATTGGTGAATTTATCCAATTTAGTCTGGAGAGTGCTTTTTGCTCCTTTGCTACCAGACATTGTGACCAGTTCTTTGGAGCCCGGCACGGACCTCACTGGGTATTGTCAACTTACGTGCTCTTGACTACCCTATTGACTCCACTGGGCTCTTACATTCCGCTAATGGCGAGGCACCTCCTTTCCCTTCTCTTCAAGCCTTAGTTATCTTTGCTCGACCAAGAGCCCCCTTTCTGGCATCTGATCTCATGTCCCAAACAACAGGCCGCGCTTACCCCAGCATGCTGCTCAGACTTCACTTTGCTCTCCAGTTATGACCCTTTTCTCTGTGTCGGGTCTTTATGGTTAATCCCAAAACCAGAGCCACCAATTTCTATTGCCCCTGAAATCTTTAGGTTATTTCCGCCTTCCTTCCTTAGCTGTGGTTCAGTCGGCCAGGCTCCTATCGGTTGTTCTCTTCAGGCCGCTTGTCCTGAATGGCAGATGTTATTATCCAATTCGATCACTTCCACTTCTGTTAATGTGCTGTGCCACGGCCGTTAGAGACGTGGATCCGTGCTTTGGGGTGGCCCTGGCCTCACCTCTTCTTTGAATCAGGATTCTCTCTTCAGGATCGTTGCTTGCCCCTAGCTGATATTTACTGTTTGCGCCATCCGGCATCCACTCCAATTCTGCGCCATCTTGTTTGGTCGGGGCCGTCCGCCATTTCCGCGCCTTCGCTGGCGATTCTTTCTCTGCACGTCTGCTCTCCCACAGCGTCTGCTTGTTTTGTGCCTGCGGCCCGCAAGCGCGCCAACCAGGGGTTTCCCCGGCTCCACTTTTCCCTCGACGTGCCCCCGTCAGGTCACATATTGTCCCCTGTGCCTCTCCGTGAATGGGCCCACTTTCGCTCATCCTCTGCCTCTCACGGCTCCCGATACACTATTTATTGTTCTCGGACCCCCGGTATCGAGGACACTTGCCTGTTCTTTTGGGGTGTAGCGGCCGCCACTCCACTATTCACGGCACCTCGTCAGTTCGGGTCTTTTGTTCCCGAGGGTCCAACCGGGCTCCACCCACTAATTGAGCCCGGGGCTTCCCTGCCTCCTCAGGCCGCAGTTCCGGTCCCAGTTGAACTCTTCTGCTGCCGCCTGTATTTTCCACGGATTCTGTTGCACTATTGCCTCTGTAGCTTATTCTTCTCCCTCCAACATGAGTTTCGGATAGTTTTGGCGGATTAATTAAGGACAGAAGCCCGGGGAATCACAGAGCCTCACCGAAGTGCGGCCATATCGATCGGCGCCTAAGCCACGCCCCCCAGTATTGGTACGTATTGGTGTAAGGAACTTCAGGCTTCAACACTTACGACCTGATACTTTTCAAAAGTACCAAATTCACCCTTGATGTTCATGCAAATGATACTTGAATTGACTATTGTTAGACAGACAAAGGTATTTCCGTGGGAAACACACACCAACATGCTGCAAAAAACTACCGAACGCAGAAACTATAATTAGTTTTATGCGTCATTTCAGATGGGCTTTTTAAGTTTTCTTTGTAGTTTTGATTGACAATTGTAAAGCTGGTTGTTGCCTGAGGTGTCCTGACTTTGGGAAAGAAAACCTTGAAATAGAGAATGTATAACTAGAGCCTACAGTTGTAGGCTGCTTCTGAAACAAGGTGAGGGATGGGGAATGCTGCGTGCGATATGAAGTCAGCCAAAGGCTTTGGCAGTGAAGTAAGCAAAACATCTGCAGCCTCGCCTTGCACGTTTAAATCTAGGGATGGGTAATAGAAGGGAGGATGAGGAGTGAAGATGGGCAGTCGGCTGATAATGAATGAAAAGATTCTGAATGAAGAGGAGACCTTTTTGACAGGCGTAATAGCAAAGACAGAGTGACTTGAAGAGAAAATGTTTTTCAATGGAAATCAAGTGAAGACATGACAAGAGAGGAGAGATAAGGCTATTTGTTATCAAGGCCAATAGCAGACTGGCATTTTGAATGATTTAAAGGTGATTTACCATACATTTAGGAAGACCCAAATGAAGAGAATTGCAATACTTGAGGCAGGACATAATAACCACCTGACTACTTTCTTTCAAAATTATTCTAGAAGATATAGAATTTTGCTTAGGACTTTTAGAAAAAATATACATGTGGAATTCAATTTAGAAATGTGATTATGGAAAGAAAGGTTAGACTCAAATCTCACCCAACATTTGTGGGCAGCAAACACCAGAAGAAGGGTGAGCCATGCTGGAGGCAGGCTACCAGTTAGAATTCCACACTGAAGGTTAACCAAAGAGAAGAACCTCGGTCTTCAAAGAAATAAGGCGCAGAGAGTTACTGTTCATCCAGTCAGCAGTTGCCTACAGACAAGCTTTACATTGTGATTGAAGGGATGTCAACATCAAGTCTGAGATGAAGCATGTATAATCAGCATTAGGCATATGACAAAAAGGTTAATCTGAAGATGCGGCTTAGGGGTGCTAAAGAAACCATATAGTGGCTAAATAGGCTAGGGCTGTGAAATCAGCACTGAGGACTGAAAAGGAAGGAGTGTGACTGTCTGAGTGAACCATTCTAGTATAGCCACTCAATGCCACCTCAGATAAACTTAGCATGGTGGGCTGTGAGATTGTGTCAAAGGCAGCAGAAAGATCTAACAGGATTAAGGTTGCTTCACTGCCCACATCAAGACACATGCAAATATTATTATTTTTTTTTTTTGAAAATCTTTTTTATTATTAATAGTGCTCATAAGACCATACAGTACCATTCCATGTAAAAATTAGCACATTGGGGAGCAGTGCAGACATCAACTGAGCATTACACGTCAGGGAAACACAAGTGTCGATCATCAATACAAATTGACTACTCCTCCAAGGCGGCACCCGCCTCTCTAAATTTACGCCAAGGCGCCCATATTTTCTTCCATTTTCCCGTGCACCCTCTGCTTTTGTACACCGTTTCTTCCGCTCTTTGGCACCAGTCTAGGTCCCGCTGCCAGTCCTCCCATAGAGGGGGCGCCCGCACCCCCATGCTCTAGCAATATTCCGTTTCGCCACCCCTGCGGCCAGGGCTAGCCAAAGCTCCACATATCTCGTCCAGACATTGTCCCCCTTGATCAACAAGAGAAGCCACTTTGGGTCCATCGGAACAGGCATCGCCACCACCCTAGACATTATATCCGTAACTTTCACCCAGAAGGAACCGATCCCCGGACACTCCCAAATGATGTGGAAGAAGGAGCCCTCTTGTTGACAACCCCGCACACAAAGCGCTGACTGACACCTTCCCCATGTATACAGATGGGTGCGAGGATAATATGTACGATGGAGGATTTTGAACTGTACAAGCCTAAACCTAGAACGGATAGCAATCTCCCTGGGCCCCTGGAGCGCGTCCTGCCAGTTCTCCTCATCGAGGCTCCCCAGGTCCCGGGTCCAGGCCGCCCTGAGACCAACCAAGGGATCGGGTATATTGTTTATCAGTTTCCGGTAAATTGTAGATGTGGGTTTCTCCGCAATGGGATCAAGTAATAAACGATCTTCCATCGGGGAGTACTCCGGGATTACTGTACCGCTTGGTATGTGAGAGCGTAGGGCATGCTGGAGGCATATGTACTGGTATCTCTGTGAGGTATGTAAGCTATACTCCTTCTGGAGATATTCAAAAGTACGGATGGCGCCCCTTTCCAGACATCCCCCAAATACTCAATACCTATTTGCTGCCATCCCTTAAACCCTGTTAACGCCGCCACGTCTCTCAGCAGGTCCCCCTCCAAAGTGGAGTTCTCTCGGTTATCTTGCCGGCCCAGCCCAGGAGTCGATTCGCCTCCTGCCAGCAGTGGAAGACTACTCTAGTGTGGTCCGGCCATGTCTTCTGGTGTCTACGGGCATACAGGAGAGTTTCGCAAGTGCCCTGTGGCATGACCATTCTGTCCACTCGGTAGGCGGGTTCGTCCCTTTCAGTGTACACCCAATCATTTACCACCTGCAATTGTGCCGCCCAGTAGTATAATTTAACATCTGGGACCGCCAACCCCCGTCGTACACCCCCTATGTAATTTATGTAGCGCCACCCTAGGGGACCGTCCGTCCCATAACAAGGTCCGCACTGCCTGAGAAATCCGTTTGAAAATACCTGTGGGTATCTGATAAGGGGTGTTCTGCAGAACATACAATAGCCTCGGCAGCGTGAGCATCTTAAACATTGCCGCCCGACCCATAAGAGAGAGTGGGAGAGTGCGCCAGTGGGCCACATCGGCTTGCAGGCGAGTCAGCTGGGGCTCGAGATTCCTCTCAAAAACTCCTGTTTGCTACGCGTTACATACACCCCCAAATACTTGAATCCCTCCAGGACCACAGGAGCAGAGCACCTGGACGGGACTCGAGGGGAGAACCCGACAAGGGGAAAATCACAGACTTCGACCAGTTAATGGTATATCCGGAGTAGCTACCGAACAACTCGAATAAGTGAACTACTCGGGCAATCGAGTGGTATGGTCTAGCCAGGTAGAGGATGATGTCATCAGCGTATAAAGATATACGCTCCTCCCATTCATCCGTTGCCGCTAGACCCCAAATCAGGGGTCCCTCCTGATCCAATGGGCCAAGGGCTCCAGCGCCAGGGCAAAGAGGAGAGGGGACAGAGGGCATCCCTGCCTTGTCCCCCTCCGCAGGGAGAAGGCCCGAGACACAGCCCCGTTAACCCGCACCCTAGCCGTCGGTCGTCTATATAGGAGCCGTACCCAGCTACAGAAGATCGGTCCAAAGCCCAACCGCCGAAGTACCATAAACAAGTAGGGCCATTCTATGCTGTCGAAGGCCATTGAGGCGTCCAGCGCCATCAATGCCGTCTGGGTGTCTCCAACATCCTTGGTCATATACAGAACCCCATAGAGACGCCGGAGGTTATGACGGGTACTTCTACGTGGGATAAAGCCGGATTGATCCACATGGACCAATTCGGTAACCACCGACAGTATACGATCCGCCAGGACCTTGGCAAGAGCCTTCACTTCCACATTTAGCAGAGAGATCGGCCGGTATGATGCACATTGGTCTGCTGGTTTCCCAGCCTTGTGGATCACCACGATCAGGGCCTCTCTCTGATCAGGGGCAGATACCCACGCTCACGCGCCTCCTGAAGCATTGCGAGCATGGGGGCTGTTACAATCGAGGCCTGTCTTTTATAAATTTCGATCGGTAGCCCATTAGGACCCGATGCTTTGCCCGACTGCAGGGAGTTGAGCGCCTTGGCAAGCTCCTCTACCGTGACGTCTACCTCCATACGTTCACGCATCTCCTCGGTCAGTGCTGGAAGCGCAAAGTCCCTTAAAAGTCCTCGCAGTCTTCCTCGGTTCTAGTGCACACAGGTGAGTACACTCTCTCAAAATGAGCCGCAAAGGCCTCTGCTATATCTGCGCTGGACGAGCATAGGTTGCACTCTTCGTCCCGTACCGCAGCTACCCACGTACGCTCCCTGTCCCGGCGCTCCAGCCACGCCAACAATTTCAGTGCCTTGTCGCCAACGTCGTAGATCCGGTGCTGAGTGGCCAGCGCATAGGCTCGGGCCTCGCACTCTGCCAAGGCCCTAAGATCCCTCTGTTTTAATTTTAGCCTGTGGCAAAGATCCAAGGATGGGGTAGTAGCCGCGTCTCCCTCCAACTGATGTATTTCAATCTCGAGGAGCCGAGTCTGGAGGGACTCCTCCTTCTTTTTCGCCCCAATAAGTGATTGAGCCATGCCCCGCAGCACCGTCTTATACGCTTCCCATAGGATAATCTGGGAATCCACTGACCCCTGGTTCTCCTTGAAATACAGCTCAGACCCACCCCTCAGCTTATCGCCAATTTCAGGGTCCCGGAGGCGCCAGGGATCTATTCTCGGAAAGACCGCTCTGTTTACGATAGGGCCCCTGATGGTGGTACAGACAGGAGAGTGATCCGAGATCCCCCGTGCCATATGTGTAGTGGTGCCAAATTCCCCCATCTGATCCGACCGAGTAAACAAATGGTCAATCCTTGAAAAGGACCCGTGTCGTGCCGAGTGGAACGTATATTGTCTAAGTGTGGGGTTCTGCGCCCGCCACAGATCTCCCATCCCCATGGCTGTGACGAAGTCCGAGAGGCCCCTCTCTCCATGCCGACCCGTGGGGGCACTGGAACGGTCAATCTCCGGGCACATAACAGCATTCGTATCGCCCCCAGCAGTAGCGTTCCCGCAGGGAGGTTTACCAGAAACGCGCTCAGCCTGGGAAAGCACCCAGAATGGAGGCCAGGGGGTATATAGCAGGAGCAGAACACCAATGTGCGTCCCTCCCATCTACCCGCCACAGCGGCGATGCAGCCCGCCTCATCCACCCAGGTGCCCGAAATAACAAAAGGTAGGGCATTACGTATTAAAATACCCACACCTCGTGACCCAGAGGTGAACCCCGAATGTATGACCATTTTGTAGCCGAACCGATCAAGGGCTTTACATCTATTCCCCTTCAGATGCGATTCTTGAAGAAGGACCACATCTGGGGAGTGCCTCTTTACATATTGGAGCACCAATGTACGCTTGATTTTATTGCCCAGCCCATTAACATTCCAGGTCCAGACCTTTACCATAGCCGAGTCACCCATCATATCGAAAACCACTCCACCCCCTCGGAGGAACTATTGTCCCGAACGTGACCTCCAAGTCAGTCCCCAGTGCATGATGAATATTGTGGTACATGCAAATATTATTGAGCACAGTAACCAGGACAGATTTTCTACCAAAAGAGGGGTGAAAGCCATTTTTTCTTCTTCTTTTTTGAATCGATTTTCATCAATACAAACAACAGCAAGCTGCGTAGTAACTGAAGACAAGGGGGGACAGGGTACATGCCCAATACATGGTGACGTTCCCACACAGACTTAACATATCAATGGCGGTGCGAGTCCAGTAAGGCATACACTGTCCCATTAACCATATGGTGAACTGTCAGCTCGCATGTCCTCCCAACAGGAGACAGCAGTGAATTAAAAGAAAAATAAAGATAGGGAAAACAGAAGGGGAGGAAGGGGGAGGAGGGGGAGTGGGTCTCCCTGGCCATCACCAATGAGGTAGCATGTTGGCGCAGAAGATGTCCCCACACATATTTCTTACACTTCCATCGTTTCACCTACGGATGTGTGGCAGGGTCCAGCGCTTGGTCAAGGGGATGAGCTCTGAGAAAACTCTGCAGCGGTTCCCATATATTCTGAGGGCGCGCCTGCGCAGGCATTAACTCCCAGAATTCAGATAGTTGGTTGTGGCAGAATGCTGCGTCCCTAAGCCAGTCATCTCTGGGCGGTTTGCGTTTACGGCCCCAGCAGATCGCTAGCTGCCTCTTTGCTAATAGCAGCATCATAGCTGCCAGCTTCCTGTTATCTGCTGGTACATTTCTCACATATCCAAGTAGGGCAAGTAGCGGGGATCGCTCCAACCTCCAGCTTAGCATTTCGGCCAGCACATCAAAAACGCAGCCCCAATACCCCGCAACATCCGGGCACTCCCAAGGCAGGTGCAGGAAGGAGGCCTCCGGCAATCCACAAAGCGCATACCTTGCATCCACACTTAGCCCCACCCTGCGCAGCCACACAGGGGTCCTGTACAGCCTATGGAGAAATTTAAAATGTATTAGCCGCAGCCTATAGTTGGGTGATAGCTCCCTGGCCTGCGTGCAGCAGTAGGACCACACACCCTCCTCGAACGGAGCTCCCAAGGTTTCTTCCCACTTGCGCTGCGCAGGGGGGCGCAAACTGGAGATTCGCTCTGCATACCAGAATATAGGCAGGTTATGAGTTTACAGGGTGAGGGGTTAGTCAAGAATGTCTCCAGAACGCTCTCAGCTTGAAGTATGTCATTCTATCCAGAAGCTCCTCCCAGAGTGCCACCTCCATACTAACGAAGGTGCCATCCGGGAACGTCCGTCCCGGCGTGTGTAACTGCAGCCTTCGCAATCGGTGGCATACCCCCCTCTCAGCAGTGAAGGGAAACGCTGGGTGTTTAGTGAGCGGCACTGATGGTGTGAAGAGTGTGTCCAAGCGTGCCCTACGCCGGAGTTGCTGCCACGCCCATACTGTGCAGCCTACCGTATTGATCTCCGCCCGTAGGCGGCTTTGAGATCGGAATCGCACCATGTGCAGTGGGATCGTGTCCGCCTGGTCACTTTCAGGGGCAGAGTGCGCCATGAATGGAGTGTGATATATCCAATGGAATCCGAACTGAGCTTGTGCACAGCTATGGTGCAGCTCCATGTCCGGAGCACTCAGACCCCCCTGCTCAAACGGAATCGTGAGAGTCTCCCATGCCACTCGAGGCTGCCCACTTGCCCAGGCAAGGGATATTAAATTTGAGCGAAGCCTCCTCTTGAATTCCGAAGTAAGAGGGAGCAGGAGATTTACAAAGACATAAAGAAACGTGGGTAGTATCACCATTTTGGCGATTGCGATCCGGCCAGCCAGAGATAACGGGAGCGACCTCCAACAGACCAGGCGGCTTTCCAGCCACTCCATGAGTCTACTGTAATTGTAACGCCACAACTCTTCGTGATCCCGACTGAGCCAGTTGCTAAGGTATTTCACTGGGGATTCTGCCCACTTGAGTGGAAATTCTGACTGGAACATATCCGTAGCAGCTGTGAGCGGGAAAATCGTAGACTTCCCCCCAATTTATTGTGATGCCGAAAGGCCACTGAATCTCATGATTTCGTGAATGAGGGGGGTCAAGATTACTCGCCGGGTGCTGAACATAAAGAGTCACATCGTCTGCATACATAGACACTAAGATCACCCGGGAGGTAAAGGCAAGGCCTCGCATGATGCTGCCGCAGCCTAGCCACGAGTGGCTCCATAGCCACCACAAAAAGGAGGGGCAACAAGGGGCACCCCTGCCTCGTGCCGCGAGCCACCTCGACTGGAGGTGAGACCACTCCATTGATCCATAATCTGGCCGTCGGGGTGAGTATAGTAAGGCGATCTTTTTAAGGAAAGCGGGGCTCAGGCCGATGCGGGCGAGAAGTGTGAACAGATGGGGCCACTCCAGCGTATCAAATGCCTTGGTAGCGTCCAAGAAAACGGCGGTGGCAGGGAGAGAGGGGTCCACCTCCTGCATAACTGCGAAAAGGGCACGGAGGTTATGGGAAGTGCCCCTACAGGGGACGAACCCACACTGATCAGGTCTAAGTATCGTGGGGAGCAGTCGAGTGGCTAATAGTTTTGCAAGGATTTTGTTATCAAGGTTAATCATTGATAGTGGCCGATAGGAGTCACATAGCTGTGGGTCCTTGTCCGGTTTAAGAATGGTAACTATAAGCGCCTCCCGGAGAGAGGGGGGAAGGACGCCCTGCTCCAGTGATTCCTCATACATGTTGAGGAGGTGGGGTGCAAGAAGCGGCACAAACTCCTTATAGAAGGCGGACATGAGTCCATCCAGTCCCGGTGTTTTGTCTCCAGGCATGGCCCGAATCACCCCAGCCACCTCTTCCTCTGAAAAAGGCTCGTCTAAGTATTTACGATGCGCATCACTCAACCATACCAGTTCTATTGAGTCAAGGAAGGGGAGCAAATCGGCAAGCATCTCCGGCTGGCGTGCAGCATTTAGGGAAGAGTAATATGCAAGCATTTCTGCCTGTACAGCTTCCTGAGCAACAGCAATTCCATCATCACCGATGCGCAGCTCGCTGATGTATTCATTTGCCCACAGCTTTTTTAACAGGCCTGCAAGAGTTTTCCCCGCTCAGTCCCGTCATCGTATTGACAGGCCGGCGCCTCCCTCCCAAGGAAGTGTGTCTCTCTATACGCTACGCTGCCTCCTCAAATTCTGCTATCTTTGCCTTAATCTGCCCAAGAATCGCCAGCTGGCCAGTTGTGAAATATTCAGATTCAAGCGCTCGTATCTCCCTCTCAAGGCGCCCGAGTTCTCCTCTAAGCGAGCGCAGGACTCTTGGTGATACACTTGCCCCTAATAACAGTTTTAAATGCCTCCCATTACGTGGACAGGGAGTCCACAGAGCCGGCTTTAATCTCAAAATATTCAGTTATGGCAGACCCAATCTCTTCCCGGAATACCTGGTCCCGGAGGGCCCCAGCCGGAAGCCTCCAGCTAAAGGCCCTGCCCGGTGCATCAGGCAGCGTGAATTCCAGCAAAACCGGGGCATGGTCTGAAAGAGTTCTGGCAAGATGAGCAAAGTATTTACATCGCACGATATAAGCCAGTAGTCAATTCTGGACCAGGTGGGGCCTGCTGTGGAAATACAGGTCCCCTCTCGACTGTGCTGGTGTAAACGGCGCCAAACGTCCACCAGTTCATGGTCTTCCATGAGGACCTGTAGTTTTAGTGTATGCACTCTGTCAGCCTTCTCGCCCATCCATGCACTCTCGTGTATCCATGCACGTCGGTAAAGGGGCAAAGCGCAACAGCATTGGTTGTGCGACCAGAGAGGGGAGGGGGAGGAAGAGCAAAAGGAGAAAAGAAAAGACAATGTAACCAATTTAACTCACTCATTACCCAAACAGCCCACCCCCTACAGCCACCCAAATTGGCTGAAGAGGCCAACAACAAAATACAACATGGGACTCATCCCAGGGGGTGGTGTCAGGGGGCACGGCGTTTCCCAGCGGTTGGATGCTGAGTGGCTGGACAGACGAACCCATGGAGGGTGGTCACCTATCTAGTCGAGCAACCATGGTCGGTTCCTGCATGCCTCATTTGTGGGATATGTGTCACCTGTGGAGGGGCACAAAAAAGAGATCAGTCCCTTCCGGGCGATAGAAGCCCTTCAGTCCAGCAGGCCTCGTGGGGCTCGATTAGAGTCTCAGTCATTTTCGCTGAGAGGGGCCTCAGCCACCGGGTCCTTCTCTGCGGAGGCTGCCGGTTTGGGGCGCTTAAGACTGCGTGCGAACGTAGCGGCAAGTTTGGGGTCAGTGAAAAACGAGGTCTTGCCGGAGTGAAAGATGCGAAACTTCGCCGGATAAAGCAAAGAGTACTTAATGTCCTGTTGCTGCAGCAGTCTTTTATCCGGCACAAATTCTCGTCGGGCAGCCTGTACAGACAGAGTGAAATCGGGGAAAAAAGAGACCACGTTGCACTGATATCTGGTTTCCTGTAGGTCACGGGCCTTGCGCAGCACCATGTTGCGATCCCTATAATTTCGGAGTCTCGCTATGATCGGTCTGGCCGGGGCTCCCGGAGGGGGCCTCGGGCCAAGGGATCTGTGAGCACGCTCGACGATGCACATTGCTGACAGGGCCTCACCAAAGAGAGATCGGAGCATTTCTTCAACATAGTCCTCTATTTGAGTCATTGCTGTGGTTTCCGGGATTCCAAGAATGCGCAAATTATTGTGCCGGGACCTGGCTTCGAGATCTTCATTTTTATTTCTTATGACCTCCAGCACCTTCTCTATGCAGAGCAATTTCTCGTGGGTCGCCGTTCTCTCATCTTCTAGCAAGGAGGTCTGTTGTTCCACCTCCGCGAAGCGCTCGTCATGATTCGTTACTTTGTCCCTGAGCCGGTCCATGCGGTCTGACCTCGAGTCAATGTTTAGATCGACCGCCGACAGGGACTGCTTAGGTCCGTGAACATGTCGCGGATGTTTGGCTTTGGGGGTAGATGAGGGGTTCATATTTGTTTCTGCCTGCACCTCCACTGGGGGAGTACTGCCACTAGATGCTTTACGCTGCTCACAGGAGATCTTTGGTTGCCTCGCGTCCGCTTTGCCCATGGCTCGCTGTCTGCCGTGGGGCGGGCGAGGGCCTCCAACCGGGGCAGTCGTGTCAGATTCTGACTCTGTCTTACGGTGGGGTGAGTGCACGCAGGGCCTTCCCGCCAAGGGAACAGCCCCTTCGACCTCGCAACAACGGGGTCCAGCAGGGTGTTGACCTCAAGGCTCCCCACCAGGGCACAACGACAGGGGAGGTCCGCTCTCCCAGCTACCCGCGACCGCAGATGCTCTCCAGTTTCCGATTCACAGCTAGCGTGGGCCCACTGCGGATGGCAGGGGGGGAGGGGGCGACAAACAGCGTCTAACCTGCCTCCCCACTACCAAGTCAAGCCGCTGCATCCAGACGTCGCCACTGTCACAGATGTAGTCGTCGCAGCGGTCCGGACCCCCCACGGGTGGGATATGTCCTACTAGGGCACCGCCGCTCCCAGTCTTGTCTCCAAGACACCCCACCAGCTATGCACGTGCTGCGCGGGGTGGTCCGCAGTCAGGCCCGTTAAACTCCGCTCCTCCGGGCCATATGTTGCGCTCTGAAAAGGCCGGTATTTAGTGGGGGGTCATGCTCACAGCCGCATTCCCGTCCCCCCGCTGCTGCCACTGCCAACTCACGAGTCTGCTCTCAGCGCTGACTGTGCAGCTCCACACCGATCCGCTCCTGTTTTTTAGGAGAGCCAGAGATCCTCCCGCAGTGGAGATCAGGAAGGCCCAGCCGGGGAAATGTCCGCGCAGGCCCGGCCACCAAGCGGCGGACTCCCGCAGTTGCGCACCTCAGGCCTCCACAGTCCAGCCGCAATGCTCCGCCGGGCGGTCCCCAGGCCGATTTTCCCCCACTCCGGCGCACCTAGGCTTACCTTGGTTCTGGGCACAAGGGGGTACACCAGGATCCTCCACACTACTGGATCACTAGGGCCCGGAGAAGGGCCCGCCGATGGATGGCCTCATGCGGACCGGCAGCAGACCTCAAGTCGCTCATTGCAGCTGCCCCAGCTCACCTCGGCTCTGGGCACTTGGGCCTTGCCAGGATCCTCCTCACTCCTGGATCACTAGGGCCCGGGGCAGCGGCCCAGCAGTGGACATCAAGCCGCGCCGCCCGCGGTCCCGCTCGTCTCAGCTGCCTCTCCACACACCGATCAGCCTGTTGTGTGTCCCCAGGCGTCCGCGCTGGGACCAATACCGCAGCTCCGGTTCAGTCCCAATCGATCAGCTCAAAAACAGCAGTCGCAGCAACCACTCATAGGCACCATCTCACGTTTTCGGGCTTCGATGGTCGCCCGAACTGCAGGATAAGTAACGGATATGCAGTCCAGCCGGCAGAGCCTCACTAAGTGGCGGCCATCTTGCAGCCGGAAATCTAGTGCCCCCCGGCCAGAGCCAAATTGATGGTGATCAAGGCATTGAGGTGTTTCTAGATGATCATCAGAGAGCTGAGAGTTCAAGAAAGCTCCAATAATTTTGGTAGAGTCTGGGCGAAGAAAATAGGCGGACAGTTGCATAGGATGCTGGACTCAAAGATTTTTATTTTTTTTAATGAAGAATAACAAAGGCGTGTTTCCATGACTTGGGGACAGAGCCCGAGGATAAAGATTAGTTGTAGATGGTGGTAAGATGAACAGCCATAAATTAGGCCATTGTTTCAGTATTTTAATCAGGCAGGGATCTAACAACGAACCGGAGATAAGCAATTTAAACTTAATCAGGACAAAGAACTTTAAGTGGGATAGGGCAAGTAGCATTATTCTTTGCTGAAGGAAAAGCTTGAGAAACAGACACGTAGTGTTTGGAACTTAAAAAGTAGGGGAAAGAAGATTGAAAAGTTTGGAGAATACTATTAAATTTATCCTCAAAAAATCTGATATACTGGAGCAGAGGGATTAGGAGGGAGTGTAGGAGAACCTTTAAAAATCAGGATAGGAGAAAATGTTAAATGCAAAAAATGTCCTTGGTTTTATTGGACGCTTGGTCAATGCCATTGGAGTAATGTATCGCTCTGGTGGTACAAATGGGCTTTTGTATTCCCAAAGAGAGTTTTGGTAAGTGGCTTTGTCACTGCTATGATAGGATGCTCATCATTTGCTACCCAGCTGTTTACTCAGGTGTTTGACAGTGCCTAAGGCAGGACTATACCAGGGAGCTGAAGGGGGAGGTTTAACGCTACGTGATGAGGAGGCAATCATCATAAAAATAATTGATAGCCTGAAGGAATAGCAAGTGAAACATCTTGTCCACGCCTCAATTATGGAGGCTATGTCAATATTACTTATGGTCTCTGACCTACTGATGCAGGTATTATCAATTACACGATCTCCTCCATGTTTTAGTTAAATGCTTTTGCTCAACGGATCAACAGATAAGAAGCTCTGCTCTTTATCCTTTTGTGAATATGCTTTATAATTGTGCAAGGAAATATGGGATAAGTACACCTGCTTTTACTAATGTGCATTATTGCAAAAGCAATTGTTATTATGAAGGGGTGTAACAGCCCACTTAACTTAAATAATAAAGAATAGCTGATACTGAGTATATTGAAAGGTGTATGGGAAAATGGTAAATTAAAATCATTAGGGAGAGAAACACCCCCAAAATAAGAACATATAATACATTGATGTAAATACACCCGCAGTTTAAATTTTGAAATTTAGAGTTTTAGCGGATGGGTTACTCCATCACAAATGTGACGGATATCCCGTCCGCCTAATTGCAAGTGCCTAAGGGTATAATTCACTTGCAATTAGGCGAACGGGTTATCTGTCACGTTTGTGATGGAGCAATCCATCCGACAAACTCTAAATCAGACTCTAAGGGCCCTATTTATATTCTGGCGGATGGAGTATTCTCCCTTGACCTGGCGGAGGACTTTACGTCTGCCAGGCGGAGACTACTTCGCCCACCAGATTTATAAATGACTGGCTCCCTGGCATTCATTTGTAAAGGCACTGGCAGGTACCACTGTCACAGCAATTCCTGGCAATGCATTTTACTGTTTGCTAACAAGGCTGTGTTGGAAGGACGCAGCCCTGTAGCAAACAGTATTGTGTTCTTTTTTCCCGAAATGGGATTTTCTTTTTAAAAGAAAAAAAGTAATGCTCTCCTCACCATGGGAGGTTTATCCCATGGCGGGCGGAGCATTACAATGTTTTTACTGTTCTTTACTGCCAGGAACAGTAAAAAAAATGACTACATGTCCGCCCATCTAAACTGGGCGGGAGGGTAGACATGTAGCCATTTCTCTGACGGCCTTGATTCCCCAGGGCAATTGGAGGAGATTATTCACGTTGGAGACAAGGTCGTCTCCGCCATGATTAACCCTAAGGTCTGCCCGCATATAAATGCAGCGGGCAGACCACTAAATTGGTTAGGAGGGAACTCTATCACCTTTGCAAGGGCGTACCCTTTCCACCAATATATAAATCAGGCCCTACGTTTTTAATACTTTAATATATAGATTGATTAGTGGGATGGTTGCCATTGTCGCAAGCCCCCCAAGAGAATTCTAAATTTAAAGTTATGTTGTTTCTCTTATGTTTAATCATTAGGTACCAGAAGTGCTTGCTATTTCACCGGTTCTGGTCTGTGGATGACAAACAGATCCACACTGAGTATAGCGCACTCCGCTCCATTGTGGTGACAAACTACGAGGAGACAATAAAAATGCCAATTAATGAGCCGGCTCCAGGGAAGAAGAAATCCCAGATACAGGTATGAGCGATATGAACTAAATGCATAGATAAAAATGCATCCCAGTCAGCTATAAGAGATAAATGGAAATACAAATAACCTAGAAGTGACGATTTCAATTTGGAAAATTGAATGCATTTTATTGCATTGTAAGGTTATTTGTATAGTGTTTTTCATATCTTTCCACGCCTCTTGCAAAGCCTAAAGTGAATTCCAATTGCTGAGTAAGTAGTTACTCCTTATGTATCACTTATATAGTGCTTCATGTACCCAGGAGGTCACTGGAACGCTCTGACTTTTGTCACGTTCTTGGGTGCCTCGCGGTTGCATGGTTGAAATGGTGTTGGTTGCAGTTAAACTACACAGGAAAAATTGAGTGCACAAAGGCAGAATGATCTTGAGTAGGGCAAGAATAAACATGGCGACACATGAGGGTACATAACATCTTTGTGTAGATAAAGTTAAGTGAAGGTTGTGTTTGATAGTGTATGTTCTATAAATTGAGCCATTAACAGGGTTGTGCAAGGTGCATGATTATGATAAGTAAGTGGTAAAACCATCCATAAGTTTAGTTCATCCAGTTGTACTGTCAAGAAGAACCTTCTATTTACTTGAGGTCTGAATCGGTAGTCTCTATGGAGTGTAGTTGGTTCACTAATTGCAAGTGATAAGCATGAGAGGTTGACACATATTTTTGTGATGAGCCATGTTTTTACTGGCTTTTGGAATTCTAGAAGACTGTTGAGTGTCCTTGTTTTACTAGGTAAGGTGTTCTATAGTTTGCACTGTAAACTTTCCATAGACCATAACATTTATTCAAAAAACCAATGAGGTACCTTCCTTAACATCCACTGCAAGCACAGAGTAACAAAAAAGAAAAAGTATACATTATAGTCTGTACCAGCATGGGTGAAGAGGAACAGAAGGCAAGGTAAGCATGGAACTGCTAAAAGTCCAACAACTAGGGTTTCTGGACCTTAGGATATTGATCGTTCTTCAGTTCAGTAGTACACAATCCACCACTGCTTTAAATGAGAAAGTGCAAACATTTGGAAACCCTCCCACAAACACATGCAGTGCCAGCAACATAGGAAAACAAAACAAATTAAATCAGAAGTGGTTATAGTATTTGAAAATAAAATAAAAGCATACCCAGTTTCAATAAGACATTTTTTGAACCTGGGCCTCTCTGCAGGGTCACCCCCAAACGTGTTGCCCTTTTCCCTCCAATTTTTGCAGAAATTCATTTTTGTTGGCCTTAGGACTCTGCGCACTTTACCACTGCTAACCAGCGCTAAAGTGCTTGTGCTCACTGCCCTAAACATGGTTTGATTGGCTTACACTTAATTGCCATATTTAATTTACTTGTAAGTCCCTTGTAGAGAGGTATATCATATACCCAGGGCCTGTAATTTAAATGCACCAGTGGGCCTGCAGCACTGATATCACTCCATCCTTCTAGATCGTCTACATTCAGTGGTAATTGGAGGGTCAGCTTGGCAGTGGCTTGCTTCATTTTTGGAGGAACGGGAACAAGAAGTCTGGTGTAACTTTTTTTTTTGCCATCTCCCGTGAGCTACAGGTAAGAGTGCCGCAGGGCTCAGCCCTGAATCCGACGCTGTTCAATATCTACCTCACTCCCTTGGCCTCCCTGGTAGAATCCTTGGTGGCAAAAATTGTGTCTAATGCAGAGGACACGCAAATCCTCTTTTCCTGGAGGATGGGCGAGGCTTTCCCAGGAGAGAAAGTTCGTAAATGTCTGAAAGCAACGTTCAGTTGGCTAGCCAGCAACCAACTTAAATGCAATGCAGGGAAGACAGAGCTCCTCTTTTTTGGCTCAAAGGCCGAGATACCATGGGAGACTTTCTGGCCTAAGGATGCCCCCTCCCTCTTTTCAAAATCAGGTGGTAAAAAACCTGGGTTTCAAATCTGATGTACAACTTTCATTCAGATCCCAAATTAACGAGGTGGTGGGCACGGGTTTTGCTCTCCTTAGTGTACTCAGGAAATGTTTCTATCTCTAATCCTTTCAGGCCAGACAACAAGTAACGCAAGCCTTGATAATCTCACGGCTGGACTATGTGAACGGTCTGTAAATAGGACTGCTCAATTACCTGATCGATAGGCTGCAGTTAGTCCAGAATGCAGCAGCACGTACTATCTTTGGGCTCCCACGAAATTCCCACGTCACTGGCCTTCTTCAACGCCTTCACTGGCTTCCGGTCAGGAAGAGGATCACTTTTAAGATACTGCTCCATACCCAAAAAGCCCTAAACGAAACTGGCCCGGACTATCTACAAAACAGAGTTAAGCTTTACACTCCCCAGAGAACCCTCCGTTCTGAAAATCTTTGTTTAGCCAAAGTTACTTGTATTAGAAAGGCAAGGGCAGGGGGCAGATCTTTCGCCTTCCTGGGCCCCTCTCTTTGGAACAAGCTTCCGCTGCCTCTCAGGTGCATTAAGGTTACGCCACTGTTCCGAAAAAAACGTAAGACCTTTGCTTTTCTATTGCCCCTAGCTCTCTCCTTTTCCCGGCTGGCTGATGTTCCTTCTACAGTAGCGCCAGGACACTCCTCGGAGTAACAGTTGCGCTTTATAAATCTCCTACATTGTGCCACCCATTTAAGTAGCACCCTAAAACGTTCCAGGTCTGCCATTGCAGCCTGAGTGCAGTTCTACACTGCCATGTCAACTTTTCATTTAAACCCTCTTGCCATACCTTAAACTACCCTTTTATTACATATATTCACCCCTAAGGTAAGCCCTAGTTAGCCCATAGAGTGCTGTGTAATTAAACGGTTGGGCATGCACTTTTAAGTTTTACATGTTCTGGTAGTGAAAAACTCCTAAATTCGTTTTTCACTACTTTGAGGCCTACCCCCCTATAAGAGAACATTGGGGATTCCTTATTATATTTTATAAGCTGCAATTCCTAATTAGGAGCAGGTAGATTTATCATGTTTAGTACCTATGAAATTGGTTTCAGGAAACAAAGACCTGGTTACATACTGCACATACAAGTCCAATTTTCAAGGGGGCGTCACACCATTTCTTTCTTGGTGGGTCAGTGTTTACTATCTAGTCATACCCACCCATATGTGTCATTAGATCTATAAAATCAAACAAAAGAAAACAGGCCAGGGGCAACAACACTTTAATATCTATGTGGGTCTAAAAAAGTGAGGTGAGTCAGGAAGTGCCTCACGTAAGCAACACCCAGGGAGCTACTGGTAGGTGCTCACTATGTCATCATTGGCCCTTTCCTGACACAAAGGAATGTGACCGAACTCCTAATTATGTGTAGAGTGAGAAGATGTGTATCACAATAAAGTGATATCAATCTTAAAACCTGAAAACTCCAGAGCCCTGTTATACAAAAGAGGTTGAATATACTCTCCACCAAGGTTAAAATAGAGTTACGGAAACATAACACACCTATCTTTAATTTTTGATAGTATCCGTACTCATTTAAAACAACAGTGTCATGTTTAGACCATCTTAACCTGAACGGCCGACATGTTTCATTGCCGATTGCTTTGTAGCAATTTCATCAGGGCACGGTGACTCAAATCAAGGATGCACGCAGTGGGTAGAGTTTGTTTATAAAAAAGGAGATAAAAGAAGACAAGGCTAATGGCATAGATAATATATGAATAACATTGCGTCCAATCAGCAACTGTTGCATTTTCCAGTATTTTATGTGTAGTATAATTACCAGGTAGTTGCCAGGTGGAATCCTACCAGCAAGTCACCGGAAAAGAGTCATAGAGGGTCACAGCCCCCCACAAAAACGAAGTCAGAAGAACACCTAGAAGTAAATATGTGCATGTTACAACAATTATCAAGTAGTGACCTCACCCACTCGATTTTCAAATTTGCCCTTTCATCAACTCCGTTTTTGTGTTTTACGGACTATCATGTCACGCTCTGGAGCCTTTGATTGAAAAAGCAAAAAATGCCAGCATACTTGACGCCTGCAGTTAAGACTCACCCTCTATCAGGCCGCCCAAACTAGTTACAATTACACATTCAATCATGGTATCGCAACCACTGTTTCCTGTAAGGTGCGCGCGGGCACCTCTCTCACCTCGAGCGCGCTGTGTGGTGTGTGAAGCGCACACAGGTAAGGGCAGCAGAAAGTGCCTCCTGCACTTGCTGCATTTCTTTTGTTAAAAGGGCGTGGCTGCGGGGCAGATTTCATGCCTTTATAAAAGTATTCATGTTAATCGCAGCGCCCATCAAGCGCTGCAATTAACATAATTACTTCATCAACGGCACACAATCTGCTCCGCAGCGGCGCCCTTTTAACAAATGAAAGGCAGCAATTTTAAAAGAACGACGTGTGCTTTCAGATGATTCTGAAAGCACCCATCCAGCTTGTAGACTTGCTGCATTTCTTTGTTAATAGAGCGGGGCAGATTGTGTGCGGCGCTCTATTAACAAATGAAATGCAGCAAGTCTACAAGCACAACGTGCGCTTTCAGAATCAATGCGTGTTGCAGCTCCAAGAAACAACGGCCCACGAGTGCCCCTTTCCAGACCTGCAATGAGCTCTGGGTCGGGGCCCATTGCCAGAGCTACTCCTGCTCCTGTCTTGCCTCCTACAAGTGGGCCCTTGTCTGAGGCTAACCAGCCCCACCAGCTTCTCTGCAGTCATACAGTGATGCGCCCATCACAACCTCCGTCCGAAGTGAGTGACTGTCTCCCGGATACTGGATCCCTATGTGGGTCCGGCCTGCTCTATTCAGGGCCGGCTCTAGGACGGTGCGACTGGTGCCATTGCACCCGGTGCTGACTTCAGGCGGCGCCGTGTTTGCAAGCATGTTATAGTTTTAAAAGCACCTGCTGCCGCGTTCCCTGCATCCAGCAATTTTCATACAACAATAAAAATGTCTAGATAACTCCGGTGATTAATGTTCTTCCTGGAGTGAAATCGGAGTTTTGTTTACTGGAAGTTTTGACTCAACCAAAAGTAGCGCAGTGGGTTAATATGCCTGATGCAAAGTACGTGTACCGTTCAGATCACAAAGTGCTTATAATGTAAAGAGGTCAGTGCTTTTGTCAGAGAGATCTTTTTGTTCCTTGCAGTGTATAAGTTAAAATCCTAATATAGAACAGTGAGCTAATAACATTATTATAGTGTTATGCAAATAGGTTCGTTGGCGTTAAAAAAAAAAAATATATATATATATATATATCAATTCTTATTATTAAATGTAACCCCCAACTATGGTGTTATGTTTTAAATTCGGAGTTTCTCCTTCTCCAGACCAAGCACTCTTAAACTATACTGTCTACCAGTATGGATGACATGTGACTCCTACACCTTGTATTCCTCTGTCTGATGTAACATTTAATGTACACGGATTTACAGAGGTATGATTGATTGTCTCTGAGTATTGTGTGTGTGATGTAAAGTGCTCTGACACCCTACTATGGTATGAACGGCGCTATAAACCTAATTAAATGCATCTCAGTGAGTGGGTGGTTATGGAGACGTGAGGGGCACTGTTAAAGGGTGGGAGTGAGGGAATCTGTGGCGAAGGTGGTCGTGGGGAGGCACCAACAAACATCGTCGCACGGGGTGCCACCAGCTCTAAAGCCGGCCCTGGCTCTATTTGCCACTGCCCGAACCTCTGGCTCCTGATGGGATATCTCATGGCTCTGGATTGGGGGGTTATTTAAAAGGCAAACTGTTCTACACCCATCCTTGAACGAAGCCTCTGTTCTGTGCTTGAAAACAACTCTTACTTGATGTTGCTTGAAGAATATCACCAAATGATTATTGTTCCTTTATGCTGGATCTGCACTGTTTTACCTGCTCATGTTAGCCTGCATCCTACGCCCTGTACTAGCAACATGCACTCCAGTGTTTTTAAGGCACATAAACAGTGATGATGCTAAACAGCAATCAGAAAACTTTGTCAAAGATGGCACTTAATTTATTGAGGCTTAACAGATCAAAAGAGCTCTAACATTTTTTTTAAAAAAACATGTCTTCCTTTAAAGAAATGTGACTTCAAGGGTGGTTCCATTTGGAATTCATTGTTTCCAGCCTCACAGTAAAATGTGCCATATATCTCAATATCATAATTTAAGAGTAAAACTGGCCTACTGTTCACAGAGTCCAAAAATGTGCTTAGTCTCCTTTGGAATTACAGAAATTATTGCCAATCACATGGACTTCGATTTGTTCCCTCCATGGAAAATGTTAGTGTGTGCTTTGGCCAGAATGGAAAGATAATCTAAATGTTGAGTAAAACCCAGCTGGAAAGCCATCAACACTAGGAGTTATGTTGTTAGCCACCAGCCTAACTTCATGCATACTGCAAGGTATAGATTAGAGCGTTATGATTTTTTCCCCAGCTATTCATTATCCTAATGTTGCACAAAGGGTTCATTTGGCTACAAAGTGATTTTTATTAAACAGAAACCCTAACCATGGGGTTACATTTCTAAGTTTGTGCTTCTCCAGACAAAGCACTCTTAAACTATACTGCCTACCAGTATGAATGACATGTCACTCCTACACCTTGCAGTCCTCTGTCATATGTAACATTTCTTATACACTGATTACTTACCTATGATTGATTGTCTCTGTTTAATGTGTGTGCAATGCAAAGTACACTCTACACTGGTATGAGAGGCGCTATAAAACGAATTAAATAGTGTGGTAATGGAGACTTGAGGGGCACTGTTGAAGTGTAATAGTGAGGGAATCACTGGAAGAGGTGGTCATTGGGGGGCGCCAACAAACATTGTCACACAAGCCGCCACCAGCGCTAAGGCCGACCCTGTGCGAGGCATGTTGTGTGCCTCTGAGAAAGTATTCATGTTAATTGCAGCACATGACTGGCGCTGCGATTAACATGAATACTCAATCTGCACTTGATATTTGTCGCTGCACCCACACGTGCGGTCGGGTACCTGGCGCACATAGCCTTGGCTGCAGCGCACAGAGACCTTACACTGCCGCACACATAGGAACATTGATCGCAACCGTTGGTCAAACCATCTACATGTAGAACTCACCGCCAGTCATTCACCTTTACTCTAAAACCGCTCGTCTTCGGTTGCCTGTCCCGCTAAAAAACCATGGGCTGCCCACGTCACGGAAGCTTTTCATGCCATCAGCTGACCGCGTCCCGGAAACTGTTGATGCCGGGCACCCACCCGTGCAGAACAGTCAATTTTCTATCTAATTCTGGGCGCCATCTTAGAGCAGGGTCTATGCGTGATGGTTGTTATCAAGTACAAAATGGTTCACTAAACGTCACTCGTACTTCTCACTTCGTACTTCTCACTTCATTATCCAAGAGTACTAGCGTGACATCATTGTTGGAACTCGCTGTTCGGCAATATATTGGACACTTTTATTACAGCATTAAACAAACAGTGCAAAACAAATATGATGCACTGTTATTATAATGATATGGCATTATTCAAGATTGGAACCACATTGCGCGTGTCTAGTGCATTCATAATATCTCAGTGCTCCCTCATGCTATGTGTCTTGCAAAGGTGAAGCAGGTAATTCGATATTACTACGGGCCCTTTCTTATTTAAAACCATACTAATAACACAAAGGTATATACAGGATACCATTTCGGGGATCACCTCATTATAAGCACTGCTTTGCCAGCTAAACAGTTCAGGACCCTTGGTTGTGGTACTCAAGGTGCTCAGATGGCAAACTCCCAAAACTAAGGACTCCAAAAAATATTGTCCAAAAACTGCTCTGGGGATCATTAGGAGATCAGGACAAACCTGCCTATCTACCCGGGTGCATCGCCGGTCAGACTGACTTTTCAACTTCTCCCGCTACGTCCTCTCCACAGCAGCAAATCCTTTTTAAAGGTACTTCACAAAGAGGTATATGGCCTCGTGGAAATGTTATCGGCTACAGCCCTCTGCCTCGTCCCGCTGGAGATTTTCAACTTCCATTTTGGCGACTAAGAAATCTTCATTGTGGCTTCGACCCAAGGCCATCCGACGACGACGATGCCCCCTCCTTTGACACTTCTTGCAGTCTTACCCCACTGAACTTTACCTTCTCGGACACTTTTTCTCAGAATTTCTTATAAGTCCGAAGTAAGCGCTGACTGGGCCCACTTCTTGTATCCGAAAAGCTCTCCATCGCGGTTGGCCATATTTTTTTTACTTTGACCCGGTCTCGTGCGGCTAGATGTCCACAGTGCTTTGATTTTTTAGGCACTAGTTTTCACTAAAAACGTAAAAAAAATCATAACTCCTGTTCTACTGATTAGATTTTTGTCGTTTTGGCCTCGAATAATTCATTAAAATGTAATTTATTTTTCTAAATTGGTTTGGGATTTTTCTTGTGTTGTGTTTTGTTTTCACTTTATTGCTGTTTGTGTGCTGCATAAATACTTTACACATTGTCTCCAAGTTAAGCCTGACTCCTTTTTGTGACAAGCTACCCAGGGTTAAGTACAGGTTAATTTAGTGACTTGTTTTGTGGTTCACCCCGCAAGGGACTGTGGCTGTTGCTTGACCAGGGATCACACCCCATTCAACCAACAATCCAATTTCTAACAGAAGTGTTCCAGGGAACCAGGAACGTAAACAACATACTGAGCGCATACAAGGATAAAGTAACTTTTATAATGATTCTGTTACTCCTATTCAAAGTATTTATTTGCACTGGCCTCTAATGAGGGAGCAGCAAATTAGCTCTCAAAGTACTTAATATTTGCATGGCTAATGCTGTAAGTGGGTATGCAGTCAGACCGTTTTATCTCACAAGGGTGCATACTGTTGCACTCTTTAGCCTCCTAAATGTTCTCAGATCTTCCCTCACTTAACTCAGTTGCACTGGCTTCTGATTGCTGAGTGCAGCTTGTTCAAAGCTGTATGACTGTGTCAAAACTCTATCTATGAGTTATCTCTGAGTCAATATATGTCATTGTTTTTTTCGCATTATTATCGTTCTACTATTTTAAGCTCTAGTTCTCATTTGGTTACAGGCTCCCTCATTCAGGAAATGCAGATTAGGCGGTCGCTCCTTTGCTGTGGTTACAGCAAAAGCCTGGACTCCCTTACCCCTAAACATGAGAGTAGAAAGAGTTTTATCAAGTTTTGGAAGATACTTAAACACGTATTTACTACTCTCTGCTAAGGTGTGACACAGTGTTCATGTTCTTGTCTTAGTGGCAGGAATTCCGAGGTAACTGAGCGCCTCATACATTTTCAATCAATTAATTAACCCTTAAGGCAATGCCCGACACTAAACCCCATGGAGACACAACTTTCACTAGTTCTATGCAAGTTTCCATAAGAGGGGACCCTAAATATCCCTAGCCGCTCAACCCAAGGTCCACAGTGTTTTTTCTTTCATTACACTATGGCCATGGCCCTGAAGGAAAGTTGCAAGATGAGGTAAAAAAATACTCTGCCTCCAGTACAACATAAATTGGAGAGCCTCATTCAATGTGAACAAAATAATCAAGTTATAATTTTTTTATTTTATTTTACGGAGTTTTATATAGCGTGAACTTGACCCGAAGGTATCGGGTATCAGAGCGCTTTACATAGCACCAGTTGTGTTACATGAGGACATTCATTTTTGTTAGGCACGGGGAGATTAAGTGATTTGCCCAGAATCACAGGATGTTCAGCGTCATTACCGAGACTCGAACCCGGTTCCCCAGATTCGAGGTCGACCGCCCTAGCCGTTAGGCCAACTCCTCTCCCCAATTATAAATGTCCACAAAGTGTAAATATTAGAACACTGGATTGCCTGGGGGGGGGGGGTGGCATCAGATATATGACCCTTCCATGTCTCAGTAAAAGGAGTGTCAAGGATTCTTGAGAATTCATTTTCTGTTGACACAGAAATTAGTGACTGTCAGGTACTGGGGCAGTGGGGGTGACTACACTGGATTAGGTAATTTCTCTCAAACATTTTGCACACTCCGGACTGGCAAGGCTTTCTGTTGCAAACCCTAAATCAGTAACTTAATTCTCGATTGGCACACTGTTAAATGTGGATCTTAATTCCAAAAAAATGATAAATTACAGATATCCTAAAAAGTTATAAAAATGAGTGGAAAATTTAGTATTCAGGAACTAAACAAAGGTGTTAGTAATAACACACATAATCCATCATGGTTCACATTTTCCTTTTTCACACTGACTCACCTGCTGTTGACCAACGCCCCTCCCTTACTTTCCAACTTGTCTGGATGAAGACAATATACAATCATACTCCTATTAGTGGCTTTTGTTACTTCAACGTGGATATTTTGCCCACCATTGTACTTGAACCATCTCCACTTTCTTTATGAAGACATCTTGTTCTTTTCAATATTTACTGTAGGTCAGATTTATTTTGCGCTGTACACCAAAGGTAATCTAGCCGAAAATAAAAGTTGAATTGACTTGATGTTGGAAGAATCTAGAGAAAGCCTTAGCTGGAACTAGTGCTTATAACATAGTCTTCAGCTTGCCACTCAAGTTGGTCAAAAAATAATCTTATATAAGGAGGTATGTCAAGTTGGCAAAGCCCCACCCAAGTCATTCAGACCTTGGATCTCTCGGTCCACCTCATTTTCTGGTCAGTCAAAATGGATGGAGTAATTTGGGCTGTCCTCCACGGTGCCAATCGTGCCAGACGGTGCTGGCCTGAGGAGACCCTGTATCAATGGAGATTGGTGGATGCACACATCGGGTACTGAAGAGTTACTGGTTATCGCCTCATGCAAAGAATCAAAGGCACCATTCTGATCTTTGGAGGGAGTAAGGAAGCCAGTGTCACACACTCCGTATTGATTGCATAACCCTAGATTCACCTGCCACCACAACTAGTAATAACCAACTTCTTAATTATGAATGCACTTTAACTATTTTGAGCAACAGTCTTCTGATCTTTTGGTGCTTTGCCTATCTTAATAATATTTATTAGCAACTGCCGCATTGTTAGAGCTCCAGCAGTTTCAGGTGATTGCCAACGACCGCTCAAGCCCAATGTGTAAACTATACAATGCGAAGTGTGAAGGTGCTATGGTCACAATACCATATACATATACAAATGGGTTAAAACTAATGTGAACTCCCACTAGCTACCACAGAATAAACCTGAAATGTATGTGAGTTATTAGCATTACCTTATGGCGGTATTTCCATATGTTTGGATACTTCAAACTAAAAAATGTGAAAATTGCATGGACTTCCCTGCCAGTGCACCATGCCACTGAGATTTATCAACGGTGAGTACTACCGGCTGTTACAGGGTGCACTCGTCCTTCCCACATATGTTTTTTCATGACCCTCATTTTCAATAAGATAAAATACACCGGGCCTCATTTATGAGAAGTGTTGCATCGCTGCGTGAAAGCAGCGATGCGACACTTCTCAGTGTGACCTCCTTGCGACATGATGGATGCGTCATATTTACTGTATGATGCATCATGTTGCAAGGAATGACAAATACGTCAGTATTACTGACGTATCTGTCGGCGCAAAAGTGGCGCATTGCCGGGGTGTGTCTGAAAACGAATGCAACTCCAGCAATGTGTCCTTTCACATGGGGTAGTGAAAGGGTCTGCGTCACCCTAACGCCTGCCATGAGGTAGGTGTAAGGTTTTGACGCATTGGCGTCCTAGAAGTAACGCAGTGAAATCTTATAGATTTCACTGCACAACTCCTATGACCCTTTCTTACAGGGGAACGAACACCCTGCATACATTATACCTGACATATGTATAATGTAGCGCAGGGGTTTACGAAGTGACGCTTCTGCCTAAATACATCACTTCGTAAATATGGCGCAACATGGCGCATTATTTACGCCGCCGCAGCGTCACAAAAAGTGACGCAACGGTAGTGTAAATGTGACGCAGGCCTTCATAAATAAAGCCCACCATTTCCAAATGCTATCACCACTTTCTATGTAATTTCTATTTTGGTAGACTGATAATGATTTGTGTCTGGGTTATTGGATTGTGTTTTACATTTTAATGTATACCCCATTCCGTGCCCCTCTTCCCTCAGCCTGAGATACACGTGTCCTCTGTTGTTCACTTTGCAATGCTTATCTTTTTGTTAATATTGCAATTAATCTCAAGAAATTGAAAGAATGTACTAGCATATTTTTCAGCAATGGTCCACAAAGAATAAATATTATGCCTTGCAGGTGCTCTCTTCTGTGATAAAGTGGATTGTGTATACAAAGTCATGTATATGTGACATGTCTTCGACTACTCGTTTAATTCTTTGCACTTGAGTGTGGGCTATCTCAGCCAATTTAGCATGAGAATAAAACACAAGTAAAGGAAAAGCTGTGAAGGGTATCCAAAATAAATTATGTCATTGAAATATGGATAACCCATAGCTGCCAAGACTGATGTACTTAAAGCAGCCTCCCATTTATTCCTGGCACAATCTCAATTAGACTATCATCTAAGTACCGTTGGATAGAATAGGTAGGACTGCAATGCATATTTTATCTTTTAAATGGAAAAAAAAATCCCTTAAATTGACAACCTACTGCCTTCAAATTAATCTGTTTCTACTTACAAAAGAAAACAGGGGTATTTATATCAATTCACTTAAAAGAAAAGAGACATTAACTATAACAAGGAAGCATTTCAAATACAGAGCCAAGGCACTGTTTCAAGATGCGTACAAACCTTGTGTACAAATACACACAGCAGAGAAAAAAACAAACGAGAGGAGCGATTTTCCCTTACCTGTAAGGCCTGGTTTACAGATTGAGGGCAAATAAATCCACTCATCAATGCCCAATCAATGATTCATCTTAGCATGCTGAGAAGAGTTTCACAGAACGCAATGGAGACTAGAATTAGATTTTTGTGATAGTTTGAAACCTTTTCCCGAGCGACCTTTCTTAGAGGTAATTTCACCTGATATGGTGGTGGAAAGTCAACTTTCCATCGACGGGTTGACCCACCAACATTTTCCCCAGTCATATTTGCACCACGGCAAAAGGGATGGCTGAGACCCGCCACAGGAGTTATGGCTGGCAGGATATCTCCAATTTACCGAACTGTAATTCAGTGGATATCCAATCAGTAGTGGTAACGGCATAATTTTTCCCTTTTGATGTATTTGCTGTTAATGCTATTCCAAAAATGCATGCCATATGTCTATGGTGTAGTAGCAGTAACCTTAGCACCATGAATTATAATTTTTTTAAACTTTTGTTTTATTGGCATTTTGGTACAAGCAAAAATGAAACGTGGCAAACTGCATTGTCAGGAAAATATAGATTGCATGTAGTAATACAGTGGTATGAACACCGTTCCAAGTAATATTTATTATAAATCTTAACTCCAAAGTATGGGTCTCTCCATGGCCTTGCCTCACTTGTGCCCCCTTAGCATCCTGAAACAAAATACAATGTTCTTTGGTTTGTGCAGAGCTCAGACGGAGGGTATATCCCAGACGGGGGTCTCATCATATGTAGGAAAACAGTGTGGGGGGGTTGGTGTGGGGTGGGGTCGGGAGATCCAGTCTTGGCCACCACTCTACGGGACATCAGAGCCCAGGCAACATAAACCAGCAACTCTCCGGGGATTAGCCCCAATGAGGGCTCTAGTCTGCCTGCAGCACCATGAATTCGGACCAGAATATCTATCTAGGAGATTTACACCTTACATTCCAGGGAGGACACTCAGATCCACATCTGCTAACCTCCTCAAATGACCTGGTTTTAGACTTAAAACCAGGGGGGGGGAAAACTGCTACAGTACTTGGTGTAAAAGCCTGGAATTTTATGCCTAACAAACTGAGAATGATGTACTCAGAAAAACTGTTTAGGAAAGCTCTAAAGACCTGGATCTATGGATTAAGTGACGTATCCAGTCTTGCCCTTATCTAGGTTCTATCGCCTTACTAGCTCGACTGTTATCTGAATAGCGCCAGGAGGCACCTTTGGGAGCGACAGTCTGCGCTCTATAAATGCCCATTTCATTTCATTTAATTCTGAATGAATTATGAATACATTTTTACTCATTTTTATCAGTTATTTGCACCAAGTTATACTAACAGTTTTCTCTCGTTATTTTTTCAGGAATATGTGGACTACTATGGGGGTGCAGGTGTGCAGCACATTGCTCTCAACACTTCTGACATCATACAGGCGATAAGAGCAGGCAGACAAATTATATCTTTGAGAAACAGTACAGATTTCTACAAACAAGCAACATTTACCAGCGAGAATGATATTTTGAACACACAAGCACTTGATGGACTCTTCAGTGAACCTTCAAAGTGCAAGATATATCTTCCATGCATACAGAAAGGTCGTCAGTCGTGTACTTCAACAAGGTTTCGAAGACATACCGGCTGTCATCCTTATTAAGTATTATCAGGCACATGCATCAAGGTAGGATTTTGCGAGTCCCTAACTGCGATTATTAAGGAATCGCAATTAAGGACTCGCAAAAGTCTATGCATGAAGGAATCGCTATAAAAATAGCGATTCCTATACATTCCTTAAAGGAATGGCTTCCCATTCATTCCTATGGGCCTAAAGGCCCATAGGAATGAATGGGAAATTGCATGCACAAATGGCGAATCCCAACTGGTACTCGCAAATTGCGCATGCAATTTCAAGGGTGCAAGGGTGTCAAAAGGACACCCTGTTGCACCCCTGAAATTATACTGTGCACCCATGTTGCGCACACACATGCCCCAAGGGCATGTGTGTGTGTGACATGAAACTTTGAAAAATGCACTTTAGTGCATTTTTCAAAGTTTTGCAAAATACCGTTTTGTTTTATTTCACGGTAAACTGCGGTCCCAAATAGCGAAATCGCTATTTGAAAGTGCTTCTTGCATTGCATTTAAGGAATCGCAAATTGCGATTCCTTAAATGCAATCGCAATTTGGGAAAACGCAAAATATTGCGATTACCGAAATTGCGCATGCCAAATTGTTTGATGCATCGCAAAAGCCCATTTTGCGATCGCAAACGGCCGATTTTTGCGAATCGCACCGTTTGCGATCGCACAAAGCTTTGATGCATGTGCCCCTAAGTCTGCAACGTAAAGTGGGGAAAAACGTAATAAGCATAGACTGCATATAGAGATTATCATCCTGAATACATAGACTTAAATAGAGTCAGAGATTTTACATACAAATGAACCATGTTAAGGACCAAGAAATATATATACTCGGGTTGCAACCAAGCAAAAGAACGCACTTTGAAAGCAATGAATATCCTATAGCACTTTGAGATTAATGATGGTAAGGGGCTTGGAGGCTGATTTACAGTGTGGAGGACAAGCTTTACTCAGGCTGGGTGATGGAGTAAAATACTCAGTCGCCCTGATGCAGTAACCCGTCTTACACCTTTCCTGATGTCTGCCAGCCCAGTGGACATCTTTAAACATTACCAGGAACCGCCATTATGGATGTTACTAACAATGTGTTAAACATTTGACAGACTTCTCCGTCAAACATGACGGCCGCCAGTCACCCTTTTAACTTGGGATTTTTGTTTTAGAAAAAATAATAACAAATGACCCCCACACCATGGGAGTTGTTTCCCATGATGTGAAGGGGGGGGTGTAATTTAAACGTTTTCACTGTCCCTTACGGCCAAGTTTTTCACAGCGGGTTCGGAGAGGGAAAACTGGCCATTCAACCTCTCACTCTAAATTGGGCAGGCAGTCGAATGGCCAAAACACCGACAGCCCATTTTCTGTTTGGCCATGTGAGGGGTGTGTCACTAATTCAGGCGGACAGACCAAGGGTAGGGCAGAGGGGGTACTCTGTCGCATTTGCAACGGATTACCCTCTCCGCCAAACTCTAAATCAGGCCCTTCATTGTTTGAAAAAAAAATACTAATAATTTGCATACATTTTAGCTAAAGTATTTGATGTAAATAATCAGAAAAATAATCCATTGCTTTTTGAGTTGATTATCACAGTATTGTAATAGATTTTTCTGTAAATCCATAAAATCGAAATGATCAAGAATGAATTTGTTTGTGCTGAAATAAATTACCTGGCGATTTCAGGTGTGCAGCACATTGTTCTCAACACTGCTGATATCATACAGGCGGTAAGAGCAGGCAGATATATCATGTCTTTGAGAAACTCAGTTCAGATTTCTATAAACAAGCAATATTTACCAACGAGAATGATATTTTGAACACACAAACATGCACCTACTGCATGGAATATCCAGTAAACCATCAAAGTGCAAGATATAGCTTTCATGTATACAGAAAGTTTGTGAGTCATATGTACTTACTTCAACAAGCGTTAGAACACACATACAGGCTGTCATCCTTATGCATTATGTCTGCAACGTGGAGTGGGAAAAAATCGTAATGAATATAGATTGCAGAGATTATTATCTCGAATACGCAGACTTAAACAGAGTCAGAGATTTTACATACAAAGAAACCATGTTAAGGACCAAAAAATATGTATATTCAGGCTGCACCCAAGCAAAAAAAGTGTTCTTACAGCGATGAATCTCCCAAAGCCCTTTGAGACTAATGATGGTAATGGGCTGATTTAGAGTGTGGAAAATGGGCTTTACTATGTCAGGGTGATAGAGTAAAATACTCTGTTGCCCGGACCAGGTACCCGTCTTCAACCTTAAGAGTTGTCCGCCAGCCCTGTGGACACCTTTTAACATTGGCAGGTACCACCATTTTGGGCGTTACTCACAACATGTTAAAAGTTTGACAGACATCTCCATCAAACATGATGGCCGCCAGTCAGACTTCCCAATCCATGACCCTGAAGACGAACTGTGTTGTTGCCACTGGAGTTGCGGGTGACTGCTGAAGACGGCTGACCCGACTGTTCCAGAAATGCTACGGAGTGTCCCGGAAGTGCTGCAGCCGGGGCCCGCGGAACCAGACTGCCACTCAGGGAGCGTTGCTCCTGCTCCGCTCAGCCTCACTCATCCCAACCACACCACTGCACAACTCTGCCCTGCTCTGGGAGCTCCGGGGGTACTGACCACTGCGGCCGGTCTCAGCTGCCCTTCACCTGTCCAAAGGGCAATCCCCGCCCCACATCCCGGACAATGGACAGTGGCCATGGATAAACGGATCCCCTGAGGCCGAGTCCTGACCGTTTCCTCCAGCCCGGACCCCGCAATGTGCCTCAGCTAGTCTAGCTGAGTCCAGCACTGATGTGCTTGTGCCTCAGCCCGTCTAGCTGAGTCCAGCGCTGGTATGCTTGTGCCCCCGTGTCACTGCCTCCAACCCTTGTGGTGAGGGGTGGCGGCATCAGCGCTGCAACCCTACCCACCTACCTCCAACAGATCGCAATAAAGGGCCCCCTATCTGGACATCTGGACTCCTGGGGAGCAGCCTAGGGGAGCAACAATTCCGCCTAGCTGCCCAACAAGACAGCAGCTACTATACACTGCGACCCAGCCATCCAGTTGCCAAGGACTGGGCCCATAGGGTGAGAGCTGCGCTTACCAGTGAGAGGCTCAGAGGGGCAGTGGGATTGGGGCAGTGGGACAACGGGTCTGTGATCCTTTTGCCAGCTAGGCTTTTGCTCCCCCACATTAGAAACTCTTTGCCTGCCCTCAAGCAGCACCCCCATCAGCTACTACGAACCTCAGCTTTAAACCAAGGAGTGGTTACGCATCAAGACAGCCGACTCCACTTTCCTCTACAGACATCACGGCAGTCATTAAGGAAGGATCCTAGGCGAAACAAGCCACAGAGTTCAAGGCCAAGCACACCCATCCCTCGGCTGCTGGCCGACTTCACTGCTTTGCACTCCTCTTCAGAAAGGCTAACAGCGGCCTCGCAGGTCAACCAGCAGCAGGGGCCAGCGTGGTGGGAGCTTAGGGGCTGCCACCAAAGCGAAGAGCTGGGGGAAGCGGGGACGACCTGGCTAGGCTCGAGCGTGGTCTGGAAGCCCCCTGGTGCCCACCTGCACCTGCCCTATCCCTATCCGCCAGTCAACTGAATTCGGGTTGTCTCACCTCAAAAAGCTGCCAGCCCTAGCTGCAATGACAACCATAAACTCCTGGAACCACCCCAAAACTATCGCAACCAGCTCACCCGGCATAGCGGTGGGGGACTACAGCCAACATCAACCACAACATCCAGCGTAGTACTGGGAGCCTTGCCACAGTAGTGTGCCCTACCTATCCACCTGCCACAGTAACGTGCCTGTGCTCTACCTATCCACTCGACCAAGCCCCACAGGACATGGCTGGGATAGTAAGGCGGCGCTACCATCGTTTCAGCTACGTCCCGCCAACCGCGCCTGCCCAGCCAAGCTCAGCTCGACCTACTCCAAGCAAGCTAAGCCACATGCAAAGCCCAGGGGTAATGCCCAAAAGAAAAATAATACCTCGGAGGAAGGGCACCACTCTCCCAGGAGGCATATCTCCAGCTCTACCAGCTGCCATGCCATCGGGGCAGGAACACATAGCCCTCCCTTCTACCACGCCAGGAGATCAATGAGCCCAATTGTCAAAGGGGCTGATCAGTGAATATCCGCAATATCAAGTGTGTCCGTTTTCACCCCCTCCGCCCCAATCGAACTTATTGGTACCAGACAAATCCATGAGCTCCACAAACAGGCCTCCAGCCGGGGCATCACCTGACACGCCTTGCTCCTACCCAAACCAACGGGCAACTCCAAGCCTCCTCAACTGCTCCATCGCACCCCAGACAAGCTAACATTAAACCAGGCCAACGCACCCGTAAACCTAGACACAAAGGGAGGCAATCATTCTCCCTGCTCAGTGGGGTCCTGGGACATTGAAGTCTTGCAAAGTATCCTAAGCATACGCATTTTAACTTAAACAGCCCAGGTGCACACACACGCAATCAGCTGCTTCTCTCTGCTAACACCCCAGGAGACAATGGAGGGCCCCCAGCTGGACAGCAATACACCAGAGTCAATCCATACCTAGACGTCCACAAAAAGGAAAAGGAGGGAAAGCACACCAGAGCAGAAGCTAGGCAATCTATCCAACCAGTTCCTAGCTACACTGGAAGCACGCATTGAAGCCTCACTGGCCCAAATATCAGCACTCTGCAGAAAGCCCCAAATCAGCCCCAGAAGTGCAACACAGGCAAGGATGGAATCATCCCCCCTTGCGGTCCCCTGAGCCCCTCCTCAGTTTCACTTACCTCTTTACACAACAAGCAAGAAATCATCGCCAGCGCACTCCTATGACAATCACAGAAGATGAAACTTCAGATAGAACTTATTCAAACAATGACCTTAACCTTAGCAGACCTGGGATCCAGGATTACCTCCATGGAAAAATCCATCGGGCTATCAGAAGCCAACAGAACATGTCCATGCTCCCCATTGCTCAATAAACTATCCTCTATTCCCAAAATACTATGCTCACTTGTAGATAGTGTCAAGAGTAATATCTGCTGCACCGGAAAACCCACAATAGGGGAAAACTTCTTCTCCCACACCAACCAAAAGTAACAGCGCTACACTGGCACCATCAAGTGGAGCCACCCCTCCCCCCTCCCAAAAAAAGGGGCTTAACCCTGCTACCAAACAGTCAACGCACTTCGCCGGCCTCACAGCAGAAACACCTTCCCTGGATACGACGGGTGCAGGGACACCCACCCACAAAGGCAGCACTGTGGTCTCACCGCTTCCCCCCCGAGCTTCACAAAGGAAGACGAACCAGCTCTAAAAAGGGACCCTTCAATTCCATCTCCTTCCCACTCCCCCCAACAAAACCAATTCCCTCCAAAAAGGGAAAAAAAGAAACAAACAAATTGTCAAAAAAGCAACGCCTTGAAAAAAGGAGATCCTGGATCTCAGGGTTAGAGGATACCAACAAGACGGACCAGGAACAGAGGACTGCAAAACCTTTCCCCATCTTGAATTCGAACCTGAAACCAAAAACAGAGAACTCAGAGCAGAAGGCAGTCACTATTGATACAAATTTCTCCTGAAAAAAACAACTACAGCCATACAAGAGACACCCAAGGCATCCACCCAGGAACTTAGGGCTGCAGAAGCTCCTATACTCACCACTGGGTCAAGCATACCGCACAACCAATTTATAGCGATCACACAAAGATTCAACTGGCCCATCAAACCAGACACCAAACCAGAGGCGTCAGGGGGAATCTTTACCACTACAGTGGTCTTTGTAAAACAAACAATAGACACAAGTAGTAACACAGAGCCACCGCGCGTCGTACTAAGCAACAGCGCACCTGGTTTCGATACCCCCACTCTTTTTGCTAGCAGCACTCAAAATACAACTTGGTCCAACCCTCTATCGCTCAATAATCACGTCCAGGGGGCACGCCACTTAAACCCAAATGATATGCTCCAACCAACCCTCGTCAGTCCTCACCATGCCCAGTCGCACGACGGCCAAAGACAGATCAGGGACATAAACAAGCCCTCATTGGACTCGATGAGCCAGCAAGAACTGGCTTTTATTCTGCACTATAAACCCGGAGCCAGACTGGTCCTCGCCATCCTCTGCCGCAGCCACATAACACAACACCTCCGACAACTCCACTGACTTCCAATCAACAAGAGAATCACCTTCAAGCTCCTCACTCATGCCTACAAAGCTCTCCACGACGCAGGACCAGAACATCTGAACCACTGCCTCGCAATCCACACACCTGCTAGACAATCCGCTCCGCCCATCTCGCCTTGGGCTCCGTCCCAAGGATCCACAAGGTCAGAAGCGGAAGAAGGTCCTTCTCCTACCTCGCCGCCAAGACCTGGAACACCCTGCCCCTCCACCTCAGGCAATCCGCTTCGCTGACCCAATTCAGGAAGGACCTCAAGACCTGGTTCTTCGACTGAACCTCCACACCCAAACGGATCGGCAGACACCCCCCCCCCCCCCTCCAGTGCCTTGAGACCCTCACGGTTGAGTAGCTGTGCTATACAAGCCCCTGATTGACTGATTGATTGACTATACCCATAAGGGCTTGCACAACATACTCAACAGGAACAACCTGCTATGCCTATTCAAACATATCCCAGCCCTCAGGGGGCTAACCTCCTCCAATTTAACATCCGTAAAGTTTGTTCAAATCCCCGATAAAGGAACCTCAGAGGCTACCATCACTACATGGTCAGGAGTGACCCAAAGAGACCACATCCTAGGGGAAGCGAGAGCCTTTGAGAACTGGGGCATCGAGCTCTTGAAGCCTCACTCGCAGAAATATCCGCATGTGCTGATATAGGAAGACACTGCAAGGCCTCATAAGAGTGTGCTGAGGAGGACATGGGGAGCCACCCACGGCTGGCTCCCTAGTACTTCAAAAGCTGAAAACATTATCAAAGTCTCATGCGCCAAAGACTGGTAAGATGCACGAAGAGTACCAACAACTCTAGCTGGTGGTGCCAGCCGGGCAACCTCCATCGAAGTACCACAGAGAACTGCTCCTAGCTGGAACCCCCAAAGCTGCCCTCATACTCGGCCCTTACAGCCAAGGCCCAAACCCACAACAACTTCCTGGAATGTGGCGGGGCTCAGGTCCATACTCACATGCAAACCAGCGCTGACATAATTGAACAAAAATAATATTATCTGTCTACAGGAGACATGGGCTCTTACTCTATCTGTTTTATACGGCTACTATGAGCTCTTCAAACCAGTATAACACGCCACTTTTTTTGGGCATCCATCAAGGAGCTTCTCAATCTTTATTAAACACTCCTGCATGATCAAGGCCGTACCCCTACATCGTAATTCCCCAGCCTGGCAAGAAGTCCTAATTACTGGGATATCAAATAACAAAAAATATACTCCCTTTCTTCTAATAAACTGCTACCACAACGCAACCAAAACCTCCAAACTGCCTGCTACTAAACACCTTCAAGAAAGCCTGGAGGATCTCCTGTTGGAGTTTGCTACACATGAAACCTTGTTAGTGGGGAACTTTAACATCAGGGGACTGGGGAGCACCGACAACGCTACACATAAAACTAAAGAACAGGAAAGGAAACTATGAATACTCTACTGTCTAACCATAATCTACTTTCAGCCGAACAAATGTCTCAGGCACCAGACCCCAACGTTCAGTTCCCCGCTGCATTTAAAGGGATCTCAACCATAGACTACATTTTCCTGTCAGCCCTCATAGTCAACAAAGCAAAGATCTGAAGCACACCCTTTTTTTTTACTTATAAAGTTTCTTTGACGTTTTTCTCCAAGTTTAGCGTGCAGCACTCGCAATGTGCTCCGTTCCTGACGCACTGTGATAAATTCGAAAGAAATTGATGGCCCATGAAGTGTGGGTCACCGTCGAGTTGCACAGCCTTATAAACACAGGTATTCAAGTAATACGCCTTCACCATAGTATTTCAAATTTTTTGAACCATTTTATTGCCATAGTTTCTCCAATTTAATCCTTCACGTCAAAGGTGCGAAATTTGATAATCTTGCGCGTTTAAATTGATCCAGAATTGCCCATCCGGGCCTATTCATGAACATTTACAAATTTCGGGTTCTCCAAATATCCCAATAACATTGCCCAATGCATTTCGGTTCATTTAACCTTCGTCAGGGGTATCTGTAGTTAATGAGAATATATATCAGCCACATCATATAAAGCCCAATACGATCCTAACTTCAATCCAAAATAATGAACAAAGCCGTCTCCCATAATTACAAAAACGCCTCCACAGTGATTTTAACAAAAACCTGAATCATTAACCTATGCTAAACATACCCCCAATTTTTATGAAACATCATTCAAAACTTAAAAAGCTCCCCCCATATAAACCCAATTTCATCAAAGAAAAACCACCTTTGCGTGTACCTCTCCAATATTCTATGTGAAAACATGTTGAACTCAAAACACGAAATCGTCTGAATTGCCCATTCAAAAATAATACCACAGCCACCCAGTTACTAATACCCTCCTTATTCACGTTAATCGTCATTCTGTGCCCCCGTGAATACCTGTTATTTTTGCCAAAAAACATCATCCTCATACGCTTTTCCGTATATTTTACCTTACTGTGTAAACCCAACTGAATTTAAAACAACCGAAAACATCCCCACCTGTAACTCAGTGAACGTAAAACGTCACGTGTCCACATTGCCCCGCCCCGTTAACTCCCAATCATCATAGATGCTTAAAGTCACAACACTCCAAAATAAATAAATGCTAGTCAAAACAACGATGAACCAACCAATAATATAGTCCCATTTATGTGTGATAGAATGTCCAAATTTAAATGGCATGTGTAGTTCTTGAGCTGATTAAAAAAAGATCTTATGCTGACAAATGTGATGTATAAGCGTCACTGTTCTTCCATATCGGTGTTTTGGTGAACTACCTTTGACGTGACCATGATGTAATCAAAATGACTCTAAGCGATTTTTTTTGTCGGGGTGCTGTGACAGGATTGGAACGGCAGGGTAATTCAACAAAGCAAAGATCTGAAGCACACCCTTTTTTTTTACTTTTAAAGTTTCTTTTACGTTTTTCTCCAAGTTTAGCGTGCAGCACTCGCAATGTGCTCCGTTCCTGACGCTTATACATCACATTTGTCAGCATAAGATCTTTTTTTAATCAGCTCAAGAACTACACATGCCATTTAAATTTGAACATTCAATCACACATAAATGGGAATATATTATTGGTTGGTTCATCGTTGTTTTGACTAGCATTTATTTATTTTGGAGTGTTGTGACTTTAAGCATCTATGATGATTGGGAGTTAACGTGCGGGGCAATGTGGACACGTGATGTTTTAGGTTCACTGAGTTACAGGTGGGGATGTTTTCGGTTGTTTTAAATTCAGTTGGGTTTACACAGAAAGGTAAAATATACGGAAAAGCGTATGAGGATGATGTTTTTTGGCAAAAATAACAGGTATGCACGGGGGCACAGAATGACGATTAACGTGAATAAGGAGGGTATTAGTAACTGTGGGTGGCTGTGGTATTATTTTTGAATGGGCAATTCAGACGATTTCGTGTTTTGAGTTCAACATGTTTTCACATAGAATATTGGAGAGGTACACGCAAAGCTGGTTTTTCTTTGATGAAATTGGGTTTATATGGGGGGAGCTTTTTAAGTTTTGAATGATGTTTCATAAAAAATTGGGGGTATGTTTAGCATAGGTTAATGATTCAGGTTTTTGTTAAAATCACTGTGGAGGCGTTTTTGTAATTATGGGAGACGGCTTTGTTCATTATTTTGGATTGAAGTTAGGATCGTATTGGGCTTTATATGATGTGTCTGATATATATTCTCATTAACTACAGATACCCCTAACGAAGGTTAAATGAACCGAAATGCATAGGGCGATGTTATTGGGATATTTGGAGAACCCGACATTTGTATAAATGTTCATGAATAGGCCCGGATGGGCAATTCTGGATCAATTTAAACGCGCAAGATTATCAAATTTCGCACCTTTGACGTGAAGGATTAAATTGGAGAAACTATGGCAATAAAATGGTTCAAAAAATTTGAAATACTATGGTGAAGGCGTATTACTTGAATACCTGTGTTTATAAGGCTGTGCAACTCGACGGTGACCCACACTTCAAGGGCCATCAATTTCTTTCAAGCCCTCATAGTCAGTCACCTGGTCAAACTGGAGATCCCTGACTGCCCTGAAAGCGACCACAATCACCTGACTGTAACACTTGATCTACATGCCGCAATGGCCGCCAGTGTTTCAGAAGTGTGTCTATCTTTGCGGACCGAAGCACACAAACTAGTCAGGAGAATCAAATGGCGAGCATCAGGCACCCCCAAGGTGGGCAAGTGGCTGGAAGATGTAATCCTGGAATTCAACAACAATTCCCTGGGAGACTCTTATCGCAGATGGGACAAGCTAAGAGACCACCTGTTGGGACGTGCTGCCTCCCATCAACACCCCATGATCCTCGAGGAGAACCAGCTCCGAAAACCACACAACAGGGGCATTGTCACTGCACAAACAGCATTAAGGAGGGCAACACACGCTCACAAACTAAATCCCACCGCAAATTCCGCAAAGAGCACCGTTAACCAACACAAAACATACAAAAAAACTAACTTGGGAAGCAAAGAAACACTCTGAGCAAAAATGTTGGCTAAAAGTACAGCAAATGATGCAAGAGAAAAGTCTGGCCCACTTGTGGAACTACATCAATATACTTCGACCTTCCAACTGCATAGGGAGGAACGCGGTCCCAGAAAAAACCTGGGTGCGACACGTCAAAGCACAATATAGCAGTCTACCTCTAGGCACTAGCGACGCTCTTGGCTGGGGGACAACAGACCACACGCCTGGGGAAATTCAAGCTCAGTCCACCCAGGCCCAGGTTCGCAAATACATAAAAGCCATGAAAAACAACAGAGCTTCAGGGCCCATTGGCCTCCCAGCAAGCATATTCAAATGCGCCCAGGAGGACTGGGCTAAGGTGTTAACCCCCTTTTTCAACTAAGCCTACACTGCTGCTCAGATCACAGACTCAGGGAGGGGCATCCACCCTTTGCCCAATCTTCAAAAAAGGAGACCCGACCATTCCATCTAACTATCGACTTATAGCCCTCCTGGACCTAGAGGCCAAAGCCTACGCCCGTTTTTTTCTCAAACTGCTAGAGGAATGGGTAGCAAAAAATAACATCTTATCTTACTTCCAAACTGAGTCCCGTGCAGCTGCCTCTACAATCGATAACATCGCAGCACTTGCCATCTTGAGTCATCAAGAAAGCTTTATTTTTATTGTAAACAAACAATCATAAAAGCACAGTAGCAACATTTCATATACATAAAAGTTCACATAAAAATTCATTTAGACAAATTAATTAAGATTCAGTGAAAAGATAAAACATTATTAAACTCCCCCCCCAAAAAAAGAGGAACCTGTCATATTCACTCAGGACCAAGGTGAGGTAGGGTTCGATATTAAAAGTAATTAAAATCAGCTGGTTGTGCAGGACAGAGGTTTCACAATTTCAGATGATAATCTGGCAGTATCTAATAGAGATAAGCCCTTTGCTTTTAATTCCTTCCTAGTTATTTCCTAGTTATTTCCCTGATGAAACTGGGATTAGTGAAGTACTCTAGGTAATCAAGATCTTGTAAAAACGTTCGAACATGGCTTATCCATGGAATCCTCAGGGCCCCATCCAGTTTCAAAACATCTAGAATGATGTCTCTGTTTAGTTTAGTCTCTTCCTTTGTCCAGAGTCTGTGCCATAGCAGCACAGGTCAAGTTTTATTAGATCTGAAATAAAGGAGAGGCCCAACTCCGCATGACAGATACATGCAGAAGTGCCGTTCGGGACAGATAGAGTCATCGCGCAGCCGAAAAAAAGCCAGCCTCCTCTTTACAGCTGTTTTATTGACTACAGTGCTGCATTTGACAAGGTGGACCGCAACACCCTCTGGAGACAACGAAACGTGTGGGGGTTACCCCAGCAGCTGCTCGGGCCATTATCTCTCTGAACTCAAATACTTGGGTATGGGTGAGAATGGGCCCCACCACTGTATCCTCAAAAACCACAACCAATGACAGCCTGAAGCAGGGGTGCGTCCTCGCCCGCCTCCTTTTCAACCTATACACAGCTGACCTGGGGAAATTCTTGGGAGTGTAGCTGCATGCTTCCACCACAACTCGGCCTTTGAAAGCTACACATTTTACAATACGCCAACGATATCGTCATAATGGACCATACCAAAATCAGAATCCAACGAGCCCTGAGCAAGCTCCAAGAATACAATGAAGCTAATTCTCTTACGATCAACCAGGACAAGACCAAAGTACTGATCTTTGGCCACTGTAGAAAAAAGAAACTTCTAACCTTGTGCATTGGGAGCTGCAATTATAAAAATAAAACATGAAGTACATCTACCTGGGGGTATGGTTTAACAAGTCCTCCAGACCATCGGCCCACCTAGCCGCCCTGAAAAGAAAGCCGGAGCCGTTACACGCAGCCCGACCTGTCTCAATAAGATCTTAAAGCACCTTGCCGTTCCCATACTAAAAGGTCATGAAAGCCACTCTTCTCCTGGAGCTACACTACGGGCAACAGGTCTTTCCAGAGGCCTGCGCCATAAGCCTAGACCACGCTCAATGCTTGACCTATAAGCGAGTATTTCAATTCCCCAGATACATACGAAGGACCAGACTTCGTTTGAAACTGGGCCTTCCAAGACAATCACTCACCTTCGAGGCTGACACCCTGAAATTTCACATAAGGTAACTAAAAGCACCAGAAAACACTCTTAAAGCATGCCTACAAGAAACATTTGAGAGCCCTTGGAATCCCAAGCACTAACAAATCCAAAAAGCTATAACCTCTCTACAAATCGAAGGCACTGCACTAAACTCGGACGTTATCCCTTACTCAGCCTGGAATAGGGTCATCAACAGGCAGGTGAAACTAACCTCACATCTGCTGGACACCCGTTCCTTATAGTCCTCAACCATCTTATACCCCCATGAATGATTCTTACTTACCGGGGAAGTCACAACCATACCTCTCAGGTGGTATAAACAGGAGGGTCCGCAGAGACATCTTACTACAACCAGTGGCCGTATTCAACCAATGGGCTCCATTGGGAAAGGACGGGCCCTGCAGACTGTGCAACTACAAGAAAGAATCATGGCTCCACCTTCTGTGCTGTTGTCCCACGCTCGAGGCCCCCAGGAGTTCTCTCCTTAAACCAGTTTATCTAAAGAAGGATATTCACTCATGCCTGGAGGCATCATCGCTGTGCTTCTCCCACACTGACACACAAACCCTAGTGAGGTGCAGCAAATATGTCAAGAAGCTTCAAGACCTACTCCTCCTCCCCACCACGCCACCTTTGCTCAAAAACTGATAATGGACTACTTCACTGTGTGATTCTGCGCCCACCCAACAACCCCCCACCCCTGGGGGTAAAAACATCCGCACTCTGCACTTTATCTGTTTTACTGACCATTCAAAGAAGACCGGGCAAGTCGCTGGACTTTTAGACCCATAAACACAGACCGTAAACATGGCCTCCTCATTTACTGTATAACCTTATCTTTGCCATGGCTAACAGTGGTGCCCTTTTTATCCTTTTAATAATTGTTTTATTGTAAAATTGTTATGGTTTTAACTAACTAAACAATAAAGATTAACATCTTCCCTCAGTCAGACTTTTAACTTGGGATTCTTGTTTTTGAAAAAATAACTAATGACCCCCACACCATGAGAGTTGTCTCCCATGGTGTGGGGGGCATTTAAACGTTTTCACTGTCCCTTACTGCCACGTTTTTCACAGCGGGTTGGGAGAGTGAAAACTGGCCATTCGACCTCTCACTCTTAACAGGGCAGGCGGTCGAATGGACAATACTCCGACAGCCCATTTTCCGTTGGGCCATGTGAGGGATATGTCACTAACTTAGGAGGGCAGACCGAGGGTTTGGCAGAGAGGGTACTCTGTTGCATTTGGGATGGATTACCCCCTTTGTCAAACTCTAAAATCAGGCCCTTAGTTTATTTAAAAGACAAAAAGAATTTGCATACATTTTGTCTAAAGTATTTGATGTAAATAATCATAAAAACAATCCATTGCTTTTTTGAGTTGATTATTACAGTATTGTAATAGATTTTTTTCAGAGCAATATGTAAATTCGATAAAATTGAAATGATCAAGAATGAATTATTTTGTGATGAAATAAATTTCCTGGCGACTTCAAACATTTCAAATTTAAAGTTATGTTTGCTGAGCCTTATCAGATATATCTGGCAGTATCTATCAGATGGAACAAAGAAAGAAGTATCTATTTTAAGCTCCTATTGGTATTCGTTGGTCATGCAGAATATTGCACCTTTTGTATTTTGGTGTGTGCCATTTTAAAAGTATTCATTTTCACCCTTTTTATTTCTTCTCTTGCTTCTAGGTTAAAAGGCAAACTATGAGTCTTTTTTCGTAGACATATTTCAAAAAAAAATTCTGCTTTTCACAATTAACAACGAAGAAGAATCACAACATCAAAACCATATTTATAGTCCACAGAGGGTCATTTGCTCATCAGCAAGTATCAAGGTCTTCATCCGTAATTCATTAATATAGTATGATAAACAATGTAAACAATACAGATCATAGCATGTTCACTTAAATGGCATTACCAGAAGTAAAAGTTACTTCGGCAATGATATTCCTGGTCAATACATGATCTTCCTGTATTTTCCTCACCTTACGAATATTCCCCAGAAGTCAGGCTGGTCTAGACAATCCTTTTCCTAACAGTTCTCCAACGCCAGCTGGTGGTGCCATGCAGCTCTAGCAACGATTTACCCAACAGACATGATCTCACTGGCATATACTAGAAAACAAACTGCATACTGACGTCACTTACTGGATCCTTTTTAGGTCTCGCAGACCTGCGTTGCAGCGCGCATGCGCTGCTCGCTCTGCGAGGCTTCTTGTAATCGGGATATTTCTGAAGTGGAGTTTAAGCCCCACCCATCATTCCGATTGGCTGGCGTCATCGTTTATGGTAAACGCTGGCCTCCGATTGAAAATGAGGCTTCTTTGTTACTGCCCTGTCTCCTTTTTGGACGGCCCATCCGGACTGGATCTTTTACTTGCGGCGTGACACGGTCTCCTTCATTAGTCATGTCGGCACTATGTTTTTCCAGTCGCCTTTGGCAAGGGTGGCCGCGTGTTTATTTTTGCATCGCGTTTTCACTTAAAATGAAAGCACAATGCAAATTTAAACAAGCGGCTGCCTTTGCGCAATGGCGAGAGCTTGTTTCCTTTTCTTATCGTTTCTTCCCTACGTTTTCCAGCTTCCTCCCTGCTTCCTCTGCCAGTTTCCCCTCTTGCCGCATTTCTCTCTTACTTTACCTCAGGTCTCCCCCGTCCCCCCCATCCCCACATATAGTTTACACACACGTTCCTCACCGGTTTAGGATGCTCTCTCTCCTAATCACACACTCACTTCGCACGGTCTCTTCAGTTCAACCCCCTCCTCAGTGCTGTCATTTACCCCCTCACCACGCGTTCCTTTCCTCCCAAAGTCGCCATACCCCCCTTCCCCTCGCCAGTTCTCCTCCCCCACCCCACAGTCCCACGTCCATATAGGTGTGTATCCCCTGGGCACTGGTGCTGCCGAATGCCAGAGACTCACTCACAGGTGGAGGAGCCCGGCTGTAATTTTACCAAACATGGATGTTTGACAGACCCAGAGTGTGTCCTACGTCCCCCCTCCCCGGTAGAGCGCCTCTGCCCGGACCCGTGCGCGGCGCACGTCAGCTGTCTGCGGTAGGGGGTGGCTGGGTGAGGGTGAGGCAGGAGGGTTACCGGTCCCAAGGACGGCCACTCCCACCTCGACCTTTCCCCTGCAGAGTGCGCGCGTGACTGTGCCACTGAGCCGTTCTCGTGAATGTTCGTGTGTCTGTGTGTACCTCTGCGCAGGTTCCCCCATGACTTTACATTTCTGCGGAATGTTTATACACGTGCATAACGGCCTCTGTCGCCAACTGTCTGCCCATCACTCCCCCTCCACAATGTCAGTCTCCCGCTCACCCGCGGTTCTGTCTCTCTCCCTGTTATTCCACTCTCCCCTCGGGTTCTTTCCGTTGTCTTCACAATGTGCTGTTGGTACGCGTCTTTTCATCAAGTGCCATGGCTCAGGCCACCCCCACACCCATGTTTATTATCTCCCCCCTGTGCCCTGCCTCTCTGTGCTCGTCCCTCTTCCTTCTTTGCGACATCTCACTCTGTGCCCTTCTTCGCCCTGTCTCTTCTTTGCCCCCTATCTACGCCTGTCTTTCTTTGGTGTCATGTTTTCTCTTTGTACTCTTTTTTAGGTCTCGCCTACGCAGCGCGCATGCGCTGCATAGGCAAAAAGACCTTTTGCCATCGATTCGGCTTTTCAGCCTAAAACGTGCACGCGTTCCATTGCCTTCAATGGCAACGCGTGCACGTTTGGCGATTCACTTGCGGGAGCGAGCAGCGCCATATGGTAGCAATTATCGCTCCTGGCGCCGCTCGCTCACGCAAGTGAATCGTGCAGGCTCCCTCCTCTCCCCCTCCCCCTGCTGCCGTGCGAGCGCGCGCGCTTGTTCTTTTTTCCTTGAGCATGTCTTCAACCAAAGCTGACCTCTCATTGTCCTCTGCCCACCTCCCCCTCTCTTTACTGGCCCTTTCCCCTCCTGAGCCTGCCTTGTAATCTCTGCACAAACACCCCTAGCACAGACACGGACTTGCACAGTTGCACTGCAATTTATTTGGGCATTTATCTTCCGGAGGATTGCAGGGGTCGTATTTTGTGCTGCAGAAAACCCCTCAAATACGATCACGAGCATCTGTCTCCTAGGAATTAGGTGTTTAGTCAAATGAATAATACAGGAAGACAAAACTTCGGCTCATAAAAGATAATTATTTGTGAAAAGATCATCGCGGGCGCTCGTTTTCCGGATTTTATATTAAAACTTGAGTAAATCGCATGGCTGCTGCAGTGACCGTGGCTGGTTCAATATAATGATTCTTTTCTGTCAGATATGTTCTAATCAGATGGAATGACGTCCGCTGCTTGCCCCCAAGGCCTCAGAGTCAGATGAGGTCTCGGACTTTTAAATGTTCTTTTGCCATTCGCATCCCTTTTTGATTCGTCTGTGTTTATTTTACTGAGATTGGCTCATGTAGATACCTGTGATAAACCCCCGTTTAGCTCCTGGAACTTTTTATAGCATCAGCCATGTTCAAAATCCGAATGCCTCTGGTCAGGACCAGCCTTTGCTCAGACCGCGCCCTGGGCAAAAACAAATTTGGCACCCCTTCCTCGCCCGCATTTCCTCCACGCATAACTTTCCTTTTGCATAACTTTACTTGCATTTCCATTTTCCTTAGCAAAGTGAGCACAGCACCAGATTACGTGGTTTTACAGCCGAGAACGAGCGGCACACATTCCTAAAAGTGCTAATATTGCCATGGGAAGTTTGTCATTTATACAAAATCAAGGCCATAACTTCCATTGGTGAAGTGTCAAAGGGGCTCGGAGACGTGGGGGGCCCATTCAACCCTGAATATCGCTGTCTTTTACAATTCAAACAGTGGCTAGGGACGCTCGGCTCCTTCCTCGCACTAGGGCCTATGACACATCGCTAAACTTTAAACATGCTCAAATAATGCTTGAAGCAGCTGCAGCTACTATCAGGCCATACCGTAATACATGGCTGTGCGCATGGTCACAATCAGGAGTCTAGGACTGTGCAACCCCCCCCCCCCATTTCAGGCCTCTATGACATACTAAATTAGATAGGGGCTGAATTAGAATCGTGCCCCATCTCAACCAACCCCCAACTCCTCCCATTCTTACTTGGACCATTCCACCCCTTCTCCCCACCCCAGTCCCCCCGTCCATCTCAACTTAATGCTCTCTGCTGGCAACATATTGAGTGCAGCGCTCCCCTAAGAAGAACCTTAAGACCCCCAGGTTTCCTTGAAGAGCACCTCCGCTGTCGTAAATCCTGAAGGACTCGTGTACCACTGACAGTAGCTCTACTTCAGGAACACCGTCAAAACCACATCGCCTCTCATCCTTCCAATGCGGATAGTAGGAACACCGCTGTTTAAAAGCAACATCTTTAATGAACGCTAAATAAATATGTATAGTTATTGCTGATTTGTCACACTTATTTTATTTTTGCAGTTCTATATAATGTGAACTCGGCCTAAGGGCAATGAAGCGCTTTATATGAGCACACGTTACACTACACAAAGTGAGATTCGTTTTTTAGTTTTTAGACCATCGGAAGATAAGGTGTTTTGTCAGAACCACAGGCTATCGAGTCGACGCCGGGACTCAGACTTAGCTCCACAGTACTAAAGTTGGCAGCTCTGGCAGTAACGCCACATCCTCCACAGGATACCTGGTAGCTAGTTATTCCTTTGTGTACACGTGGAATGCCAGTGCATTCTATCTGTATTTGTTTTTAAATAATGGCTTTTATTGTCCGGCAACATAAATAATGACTACTGGAATTATAAAATGTAGGTGCTTATTGGTGACGAGCGAGTTGTTTGCCATTAACCAGCATGCGTCATGACGTAGGTCATGTGGGAACTCTATACAGCTGGGCTCTGCCTTTGTTTGAATGTTGATTTCAACTTTGTTTAATTTTATTTGATCACACGGCGCCGCCAAACCGGCCGCGGTGCTTTATGTTTCAGCATGGCAGACGTGACTAACTTTACGCAGTGCTTTAAATGGGTAAAAAATAGTGCAGGTACTCATTTAAATGGGGCGTGTGGGCGGGGTTAGGGGCGGGACTAAGAGCAAGACTTGCTGAAACTTCTGGACTTCAGTACTTGTTGCAGCACATACCAAAACACATGAGAAATACGTTTCTATAAACAAAACAGGTTAACTCCTAACACAAAACGAAAGCCAAACGCTGTGATGTTTTAACATTTCCTTGTTTTATAATATTTAAAGTTTCCATACTGTTATTTGCTGTTGCTTGGCACAATATTATATATTCTCGGGTGCGCACACACACACACACAGAAAGAAAGAAACAAGCAGACGTGCACACACAAAGCATTCCTCACATTTCCTTTCATATACCTCCCAAGAGTGTCTCGAATCTCCCCCTCTCACTTTTTTACTCTCACAAAAACCGCCCACAGGCAAACAGACAAACATAAGCAGACACTCACGCAAAAGAATCAGGAAAGATTAAAGCCATTTTAACCTCGTTACCTTCTTTGGCTTTCTTAATTGCGCTGTCACCTGCCTGCCTCGAACCTGTGTTTGCAACACAGCATGATGGTGAACACCAGACGTTATGCAATGAGCCCACGCTGAATAGGTCAGCGGGGGCTCAGCTGCCGAGTCACGGCTACAGAAGTACCTTGGCTGTCAGACAGGTCACCAGCACTAGCAGCCAATGCGCCTACCGTTTATGAGTACCGGTACTCTCCTTGGCAGCAGAGAAGTGCCGGTACTCAGAGTGATAAAAATAAGAAGTGCCGGTACTCAGTACCTGTGAGTACCGGCCCATTTAAAGCACTGACTTTACGTTTACAAATACTGTGCACGCTTCCAGGGCGTGTTTTTCAAATGTTTATTTTAACACTAATTGCTTTCCCCGTCAACTAGTGTTAAATACCCCAACTGGCCCGTCATCAGGGTCTCACAAGATCACAGTAAATGGATAAACGGGTAAATAAATGCATTTCTCTGTCATTTAAATAGTTCAAAGGGCCTGCTTTACACAAGAACTAGATAGCGGTCATCGTTGGTATGCTTTAGAAAGTGTCCAATTATTAAAGAGTCTAGACTAATTGTTAAATGGAATAACATCTTTCTCCATTTGCATATCGCACCAAAATTAGAGCACTTTTAAAAGGCATGGTAACAGGCCCGGCTCACTGCGAGGGCCAAGGCTCCTGTTTGGGTGGGCCAGGCTCATGTTTGGGTGGGCCTGGCCCACCCACTAGAACCGGGCCTGCATGGTAACATGGAGAGAGGATGTGGCCTTACGGTCAGAGCGGTCGACTTTGAAGTTGGGGAAGCAGGTTTGAGCCTCGGCGTCGGTTCAGCATCATGTGATTCTGGGCAAATCACTTAATCTCCCTGTGCCTAGCAAAAATGAATGTGTCCTTGTGTGTAACTCTACTGGTGCTCATTTAAAGCGCTCCAATACCTTCGAGTCGAGTTTGCGCTATATACATCTACAAAAAACAAATAGGGCACGGATTGCTTTCAGGTTTTTAGTTCAATTTAAAGTTGTAATATGAGCGCCTTCTCTTGACCATTGATCAAAAAATCCTCTTACTATTGTTAACCGACATATTTCTAAAAATTCCAGTTTCTGTCCAACATTGTTCCATTATTTTAAAAATACAAATAGAACCTTTAGAAAAATAGCTTTATTTGGTATTTTGTTATATTTGAGACTCGCCCAAAAATCCATCTGGATTCATTAGGTCGTAATTCCAGTTCTTTGTCACCTGGCCAGTAACCTATCAATTGGGCATTAAATAATGTAAATCACAAATGTAGTAGCCACTTTAAAAGAACCAAAAATAATAATTTTCACAGTTTGTCTCATCATTATTAAACATTTTGATAAAAATACGCGCATAATAAGTTTCTGTTTACTTCGTACCTAAGAGAGCATCGCTGCACATCTATGACCATTTACCCCACCCCCTACCGCTGTTAAGTAATAATGCAAACAGGGCGCATTGACATATACTGCTCTGGCCACAGATAAATACTCCTACATGTAGCAGGGGTAACATTGCATCCTGCCGCCTCTTGTCTGTAAAGCTTGTGCCAGACACACAAAATACCTTAAGTAGATAGTCCATCTTGTGACAACTAACAAGCCCATTACCATTGACAACAACAAATGTGATTGTTGGCAAGATGTGAGCTTAAATGGGTTTGAGGTTAACAGTAAATGTTTAAGCACCCAGAATAAAGTGTGCCATGGCTAAATACTTATAAGGTCCCAAAGGCGAGACCTATTGGCTATGCCAATGCTTGTTTTTTTTAGCCCCGTGGCTTTGTCACTTCCACTGTAATCTCACTCCCCCGGTCCCTCTCCCTCGCCCATCCACCCTCTCTTTCTCCTGTACCATGCGTCTCTCTCAGTCTACACTTTTACACAGGAGGGGGGTCGGGGTCCTTTCTATTTAGCAATTTTACATACCGCAAGCTTGACCCGAAGGTATTGGAGCGCTTTACATTCGCACCAGTTACAATACACAAGGACACGTTCATTTTAGTTTTTTAGGCACGGAAAGATTAAATAATTTGCCCAGAAACACAGGATGTTGAGTTGACGCCGAGACTGAAACCTGGTTCCCCAGGTCTAAAGTCGGCAGCTCTGGGCCTTAGGCCACATCGTTTCCCCTTTCCTTCCTCTAGGCCTTCTCAGTTGTCTGTACCCTCTCTCAAATGAACTGAGTCCCTTTCTTCATATATCTGCGCCGTCTCTTCGTGACCTCTCTCTCCTCTGTGACCTCTCTGAAGTGTGCAGCCTGTCCCTTCCCCTCTGGAATGTGTTTATCTCTGCATGTCAGGCCCCGGCTCCAGCTGTCTCACTCCCTCGTTGCCGGGCCGGCCTTGTTTTTAAAAGATGCGGAAACGCCTCTCCGGCTGTCAACGGCTCACCTGGGTTACCACCACCCCCGCCCCTCCACGGAGCCTCAGCAGTTCGGAGCCGCCCTCTGAGTTCAAGATGCACCCTTCCCACCCTGGGGTCTCAGCAGGACTCAGCTTGTCTGCCTCCCTCCCTTCCCCCACACACAGGACTGTAAATCTCAGATTAGTAACCTTCCTCTGCTTGTGCTGTGATTCAATTACTATTTTTCTTTGTTTCGCATTATCCCTGTTGGTTCTTCCATTTTACTTCTTCCCTCCTACCGCCCCCCCCTTGTCCCTGTTGCTTCTTTGCTACTACCCCCTCCCCTTGTCCCTGTTGCTTCTTCGCTATTGTCCGTTACCTTTTCCCTCCCACCCACCCATTCTCCCTGTTGCCTCTTCCCTCCCACCTGCCCATTGCCCTGTTGCCTCTTTTTTGTCCCTGTTGCCTCTTCCCTCCCAGCCGCCAATTGTCCCTGTTGCCTCTTCCCTCCCACCCGCCCATTGTCCCTGTTGCCTCGTCCCTCCCACCCGCACATTGTCCCTGTTGCCTCTTCCCTCCCACCCGCCCATTGCCCTGTTGCCTCTTTTTTGTCCCGGTTGCCCATTGTCCCTGTTGCCTCTGAATTTGTCCCTGTTGCCTCTTCCCTCCCACCCGCCCATTGTCCCTGTTGCCTCTTCCCTCCCACCTGCCCATTGTCCCTGTTGCCTCTTCCCTCCCACCTGCCCATTGTCCCTGTTGCTTCCTTCCTCCCACTAGTTGTCTGTGTTGCTTCTTCGCTCCCAACTTCCCCTTGTCATGTTTTTGCCTCTTCTTTCGTACCCTACTGTTGTCTGTGTTGCTTCCCGCCCACCGGCATAACAATAAACAAGCATTTGCAATGCAATAGGTCTCGCATTTATGTAAGTTTAAGCTATTGGCATTGTAAATGACACTGCCTTTTATTTATGTTTTAAAAACAAAAACAAAAATAAAAGGCATCGTTATTTGCAATGTCAATAGCTCAAACTCTCGTAAATGCGAGACCTATTGCATTGCAAATGCTTGTTCACACTCCAGCCAGGCATGTAGCGAGGAACCATGGTATCTTATTATATACAGCACTGACTCATCAAGGGAGGAGAGCGGGCAGTGAGTCACTTACAGGAAGACCACATATCCATCAGAAAGATAAGTAATACACTTCTGATGGCTTTGTCATCTTGCAGATTATTCCCCTTAAGAAAAAGTCCCTATCCAATATCCTATTGGAGGTGGAAGTCATGCAACACTCCCTGGAAAAGTATCGGTTACTAACTGCTGGGCTGTGAGATAGTAAGTTTAGCAAACCTATGGAAGGATGACCCAGGGCTTAGTTTGAGCCTTTGGGGGGCCACTAGCACTTATTTTTCTGCATCTGATATTTACCGAGAGCAACAGATGGAAAAACACACAAATCGAAATGATGGAGGAAGAGAAAGACAGAAGAAGCGGCAGAAAGAAGAAAGCAGGAACCGGCAAGAGTGAGATAAAAGGACAGGGAGTGTTTGATTTAAAAAAGATGCAAAAGGTGGATTTAGGATCAATAAATCTAGAAGGTATTGTTCCTATAGAAGAAAAGGGAGTAAAAATAGATTGGAAGTGAATAATTAAAGGGAATGCTTATGATTATTGTTTAGTACCCTCACACATCCAAATGGATGTCATGCTTCATCATAGGCCCTGCTCCTTGTCGGGCCAGCGCAACGGGCCCCGCAGGAGGGTTCCTTGTCGGAGATCTTTTTAGTATTCCGCCGTAATGATGGTGTGTGTGAGAATACGGAATGTGTACGGTGGAGTGAGAGCAGATAAAGTGCCAAATGAATTAAAACTGTATAAGGGATACCTAATTAGTTTTAATATGGTGGTTCCCTTGGCAGAGATACAAAAAAATGAAATGGGGGCTATCATGAGGGTTCAATGAACCAAGATAGCCTTAATGTATATGCGAGATCGACATGTTAGACGCCTGTTGGTCCAGCCAGATCCCTGTTTCTGCAGGACCAGAAAGATCCCTACCCTACACTTAGAGAGGGATATGTAGTGACAGGTACTCCCTCAATAGGCAAATACCTCAATACAGAATTACCCAACCCTGTTGAATCAATCTGTCAACCCCTCTGGTTAGAAGTAGAGGAATGAGCGCTGCTGCTAAAAGAGTGGTCCTGCGCTGCAAGCCCCGAGACCTACCCCACCTCTGCTCAGTTGAAACGTGGATTTAAGATCACCAGCCTTGCTGTTCGCCGTGCCAAGCATTCATTGCACTGGCCTCACGCTTCTGAGCAGAGCTTTGGTCACTCTTTATTTTACAAATTAAACACTGGGATAACTATGTTGCTATCTGTCAGATGTAAGCCACCTTAACGCCTCTGGTGAGAGGCGAGGAAATAGCCATGGCCCTAAAAGAGTGGACACTAATGCCCTCAGGAGTGTCTATCTTGTCAAGTGTATAGCAGAGAGTGTGCCAATGAAAAATGATTTTTGTCAATGTCTTGCCTTTTTTGGCAAAGTTCACAAAAAGTGGATCATCCATTCTGCCCTGTTGAGTGCAGTCAACGAACAATGAGGCTGTACGCATGGAGGCTAGTCTACGCAGTCACTTTTCCTCCTTGGTGGAATGAGAAGCTGGAAGAGTTGTAGACTAGTCCACAGGAAAGGGAGACACAACTTTAGGCAGGAAGGAGGTAGAGATACACAGGGCCAACTTGTTCAGGTAGAAAACTTAAAATATGACAGCCAGAAAGGCTGTGAAATTCTCTGAGCTTACGAGATGAACTTATTGCTACTAAAAACACTGTTTCCAAAGTAAGAAGATGAACAGGACAGCTGTGCATCAGCTCCAGAGGGCATATCATAAAAAAAGGCAAAATAAGATTCACATTCCACTGACAATGAAAGCAGAGTGAAGAAAAAATGCAGCAAGCCTTCCTGAAAATGTGCCAACAAAAGTGACCTAAACAATAATGACTGATCATGGAGACACGTGAAACTCGACAGGTCATCCAGGCAATATTCCCTCTAATTTTTCCACTGTGTACAGCAGTGCAAGGTTTCTGTGCGCTGCAGCCAAGGGTACGTGGGCCAAGAAACGGACCATTCACACAAGTGCAGCGCACAACTTCCAAGATCAGTGGCGTTTGCCACTCCATACTTTTGTTTTACAACTAAAGTAAAAAAAGAATTTTTTTACAAACATTGCTCCATGTAGTAGGGCATTACGGCACACCTCAAGGACATGACATGTTAAGTAACACCTACACTCCAGTTAGAGAAAACAGAAGTCAGGAGGTTGAACCATTATGAAACTTTACTGAATACTCGCAGATTGCTGCAGAGTGCTGTGTACATCAAACAGAGCAAGTTGTACAATTACATGACATTTACAATTTGATGCACAAACGGGTGTGGAATTTAATAAAATATCTACTTGTCCATGGGGCAGGTTGCTTCATAAATCTACTTGTCCTGTAAAAAAATCCACTTGTCCCTTTGGTGCCATGTAGTGCGCCGACAAATTATGGCAGCAATCTCATTATATAAGAGCTCTGATATAGCCTCTCTGATAATGCCAGGGCTCATACCATAGTAGTGTTTGAATACTTGCAATCCCCTTATGTTGCCATGTTTCCGCAGATCTACATACTGGGGCTGAAGGTAGTGGTAAGCAATAATTCCAGGGTTAGAATGCCCTTTTGAGTCTGTGCAAACCTACTAACTTGCATGTTTTAAGGGTTTTCAACAACTCTAATCTTTTCCCATACTGAGAAATGTTGGAAATTTACTCCTGACAATGGCAGACGTAAACCTTCTTCCAGAGTTGGGAAAAAAGTGGTTGGAGGGAAAGTGAACTTGCAAACACTCAGATTTTCGCATGAGCAAATCTACACATGCTTATTTGCTCATGCTAAAATATAGTTGACAAATGTTTTCTAGGAGTACTATTTATTGTCCTACTTCTGTAAATTCTTGGAAATTCACGAAAGCCATATAGCTGCACTTAATGCAAGGACATATACCATGGGTGCACTTTTGAGACTTTCTTTAATAATTGGGCCCCTAATTTAGTTTGGCGTTGACCGTGACCTTTTGTGGTTATTAAAACTTTGTCTCTCTCTCTGTATCGGTTGGCTTCACTGTGAGTGACAGCATTCTGCTCTTTCACAAGGAGCATATCGGCACACAAAGTAGTTTTGTTCAGTCCCAGTAACTACTGTGGCAGTGTGTGCTTTTTGTACCAAATTTTTTTTTGCTTTGCCAATGTTTGTTATAATGGTGAGGGCCCGGCAGCTCCCGCACCAATAAGGTTTTACAAAAACCATGCCAAAACAAGTCACACATTGACAAAACTAAAAAGCTGACTACCAATTTCAGACCTACTGGCTTTGCCATTGCTTGTTTATTTGTGTTTCCCATAATCTTATTGAAACTGGTTACACTGATTTCCCATTATGTATGCATCAACACATGTTACTAAATGAAATGGTACCTGAAATTTTACAGTAGTTTAGCAAAATGCATTTTTTCTTGCTTTCATTTTTTTATGAACATTTTATTTTAAAAAGCAAAGAATCATCAATTTTGCTTTCAAGCTTGGGGGCATTATACATAGCCTCATTTTGCTAAACTTTGAAAACGTGTGTACACATTTTTATACTGGAACCATTGTCAGTACTGTAGTCAGAGCTTACAACATTTACTCAGAGCGCTCACCCTAATAATAAAGGCTTTCAATTAATAAACCATAAGTACAAATTTGAACAGCATTAACACTGACAAAAATATTACCTTAACTGCAGACAGTGCCCTTTCCTGATCCATAATGTGGTACTGCAAACTGGCAGCCAAAGGGTTTGTGCTGCAGGGGGTTGGGCCTACTTGTCCCAAGGACAAAATACACATGAAAATTTGCTGTCCTTGACCCCAAACAATATGTCCTGGGCGTCGGGCTATAGGAATTCCACATCCCTGTGCACATACTACTGATGAATACCTTGATGTCCCTGCCAAGAGGCAGGGTGAGAAATGTTCATACCCAAGCCACACATGGCCGGTGGCAAGTCAGAGTTTAGACAAGTCAGGGGCCGACACTAGATGCGTGACAGGTTTGCTTCTCTAGCCGGTTCTTGACATTCTTCCAGTGCTGATAAATTCAATCAAAGTAAACTTTCTCATTTGAGAGGTAGGCCTTTGTCCTCATCAGCATATCTAGGTGACTCTCTGCTACTCTGTTACTTAATTTGAACATGATTGAGTTCATGAGGCTGAATTCTCGTTCGCAGATTTTATCTGGGTGAGCTATTTTTAGGCCCCATGACCAGTTCTGGTGAGCTGACAGAAAACAGGTGTTCTGTTCTTTCAGAAAGTGAATGACCAATAACGGTGCCTTTAAATCTTGGGACGTATCTACAAGCCCCTTGCGCCGCCGGTGCGTCACTTTTTGTGACGCACCAGCAGCGAAATTTGGTGCTCCATATTTACAATGACATGTAAAGCCCCCTGCGTTGCTTTTCGTGTCCTTGTAAATACGTCCCCTTTACACGCAGCATTTAGCTTGAAAGGGGTGTGCCATGGATGTTGCTGTGGGTGTTACCACAGCAACACCCATGGATTCAGCCCATTCCCAGATTTACAAGGTTTTGTAAACCCGGGAATGCGTTGGAATCATACGCCTCCCAGGGGAGGCATAAGGAGGCGCAACGAGGAGAAATACTTGTATTTCTCCTCCTTTTTTCAGCTTTCTATGCGTGCTGCATTCTGCAGCATACATAAACAGAGGAAAACACCTCTTGTGATTGTTTTTGTGCAGGAAGGTGTCCCTTCCAGCACAAAAGCAATCATCCCCGCAAAGCAGGCACCCTTGCACCATGGTGCAAGGGTGCCTGCGTTGGCGCATGGTAGCCAATTGTGCGCCTGCGCAGGGGAGAGCACAGGGATCCATCATTTTGTTGTAAATATGAGGCATCTCTGTGCCTTGAAAGTAACGTAGCATGGCGCAGCCAAATGGCTTGCTGCACCGCACTGCGTTACTTTCTCGTAAATAAGGACCCTCGTTTTTATCTTGTCACATTTGCTGTGGGTTCAATGACAGATGTCTAATGCCAACTTATGTCTTCTTACAATTTGCTGCTTATTTTATCCTGGCGATTAGTGGTTACTTTTCGGTCTTTGACTGCTACGTTAGAAGATTTAATCAAGTGAACTGTCTGACATTTGTGCTGTTCAGGGAGTGTGAAATGAAAGGCTGCAGGATATCAGATAAGATAATTAAGATAATTTTTTATTGCTTAATTAATTAAAATCATTGCAATGAGGCCACATATAAAAAGACAGTATAAAGTGCATATGTTCCAATATTATAAAAGGGTGTAAAAAGAGTTATTTCAGTCGGTTGCGCAAAATTTAAAAAAGTTTAAAACACCGCTTAAGCAACTATAAACATGATGCCTTAAAAAAAAAAAACTTGACAGCATTATGAATTATAGTTCTGTGTGATGGTCGGAGTCCAAAACTGTCTTTACTGCCATAAAGGTATTTCAAGAAGCGTGCCGCCAGCTACACTGATTCGCCTTTCATGCACTCGACTAAGGCAGCTTGGCATGTCCGTATATGTAAAATATGCCAGATTGGGAGGAGCCAGTATATTCTCAGCGGGCGCAGTGTCTTGCAGAGGCACAGTACGTGAGTTAGTGATTCCTCTACTGCTCCGCATGCTCGGCACTTAGTAGCTACAGACTCTTTGTACACTCGCCCATATTTGTATGCCAACAGTGGGATCAATCTTAACCGCAATTTCATTAATTGACGCTTCATTATTGGTTTTAAAGGGGAGGACAGGTAATGTGGCAAGGTCCCACTATTATAGAGGTTTGATGCCCAGCTTCCTTGACTTAAGTTTTTCAATGTTTGCATATCACTGTCGGCAGACAGTAACTTCGCCTGTTTTGTTAAAAGTCTTGCGGCCGCTGGTATGGGTAGGGGGGCTGACCATATTTCCTTTGCTTCCAATACCTTGACACAATAGGGTAGAAATTCGCACCATGTGGACCCTCGGGTGTTTATCATTGTCCAGATGTGTTTCTTTAGTGTGTTTTCCCGGGCTTGTTAAGCTTTTAGACAATACACCATAAATCTAGCTTTCAGGATCCACTTTTGGGATGGAAGGTTGAATTCTATATGGATTTGCGCATGAGAGGTAGTGGTCGGTAGGAAAAAGACTTTATGAAAGCAGGCCGACTGTGCTCTGTCCAGCCATGTTGTCATCTTGTCTTTGAAGGCTATTGCACCATGGGCTACAGATGGTAAAAATTCTGCCCTGATTATTCGGATTAAGGGAGTGAGATCAGGTGAACTTATGGCTTTCCTTGCTCTACAAAAAGTGCCTTCCAAAGATTGAGCTGTTCCTTGCATTGCGGTGATGTAAGCGGAGGGCCGTGCTTTATGGTTGATCCACACTCCTAAGTTCTTGTAGGTGGTGACTATCTCGATGGGTTTACCTTCAATATTTCATGCACCTTTCCTTTTTGTTTGTCGCAAGATTATCATTGCCTTTGTTTTTGCCGTGTTTATTTGTAAATTGTTCTCTCTGCAGTATAGACAGTGCCTTTAACAGCCGCTGTAGACCAATCTGGGTTTGGTCAAGCAATATCGTGTCATCTACATATTGGAGCGATTGAATTTTGGTTTCAGCTAGTTTCGGAGGAAACGCTCGTGCTTCAGCCAACCATTCAGGTAAATCGGCCAAGTATAGATTAAAAAGCATTGGGGCTAATAGGCATCCTTGCTTTAAGCCTTTGTTGGTTTGTATTTTTTTGGTGGTGGACCAGGCTGTTGTGACTCTAATCTTGACCCAGGTGTCCGAGTATAAAGCAATCAGTGCTGTTAAGAGCGTATTATTAATGCCCCGATTTTTTAGTTTCATCCATAGTCGCTGGCGGGACACACTGTCAAAGGCAGTTTGGAAATCGATGTATGCAAGATACAGCGCCCTGCCTTTTTTTGCCAATGTTGTTTCGATCAGGTTGGAAATACAGATCAGGTTGTCTTCAATGTGTGATCCCTTTTGGAACCCTGTTTGCGTGTGAGAGATCAATTTGCGCGTTTCGGCCCAAGCCGTCAGCTCTTGCAGCAGTATACTAGCGTAGCATTTCCCATCCACATCTAGGAGCGCAATCATTCGATAGTTTTCTGGGATAAATCTTGAGCCTTTTTTGTGTATTGGGACAAGAAGGGATCCCCTTCATGACTCAGGGATACTTCTTCCCATCCTGTGCTCCCAGAAAAAAAAGGCGCCATGATTGTTGCCCACTTACGTGCCATCCCTTTAAAAACCATGGGCGGAATACCGTTGGGGCCTGGTGCCCCTCCAGAGCGCATTTTTTTAATGAGGTGCAAGACTTCAACGGATGTGATTTCTTTTCGGTCATCGGAATGGTGTTGCGACTCCATACTCGGATGTACGTTGTTAATGTTCCGACTAAGGGGAATTGTGCCATTGTAACTGGATGTCTCCACATAGAGAACTTCGATGTAATTTTCCCAAGCTGAAGGCGAAATATTTGTGATTGTGGGGCAATGAGTGGATCTACAGCACTTATTCATCCAATTCTAGAAACGCTTCTGGTCTCGTGATTTTATAATATCATGTGCTATACTCCAGTGATTTTCTTCCATCATTCTTGTGTAGGAAAATCTTGCTTTTCTATACTCTCGGCGGATATCTTTACATTTTGCCTTCAGAGATCTATGTTCTGGCACCTGCATAGTGGTTTTGCGCACAAGGGGCCATATGTATCAAAACTGGATTTTGCGATTCTCAAAATGCGAATTTTTGCGAATCGCAATTTGAGAATCGCAAAACCCGATATAAATAAAAGATCGCAAAATTTTAGCGATTCCCAGAAATTTGCAGAATATAAAGCGAATACCTATTTAGCGATTCCTTAATTGCGAATTTCGCAAATAAGGAATCGCAAAATAGAGAATCGGCAATTCAGGTGCAGCCTGATGACATCACAACCAGGAAGTGTGACTGCCCATGCTGCACCTGATTGCCAGAAGCTGAGTGAGAGGCTGGGAGGAGAGTGTGAGAATTGTGCACTACAAGTGAGAGAAGGAGAAATGGATCCCCAAGAGAAGCAGCAGGAGGAGAATGTCAGAAAAAGGAAGCAAAGATTTAGTGAGAGGGAGCAGGAGGTGCTCATCCAGGAAATAGCAGTCAGCCATGAGCTACTGTTTGGAAAGAAATCCCTACATGTGCCAGAGGCACGTAAAAGGAGAATTTGGCGTGAAATCCAAGAGAAGGTGAATGCCATCGGAGTGACCCACCGCACTATTGAAGACCTACGCAAAAGGTGGTACGACATGCGCAAAAGATCCAAGGAAAAGGTTGCGACAAGGCTGGCGGAGGCAAACAAGACCGGTGGGGGGACATCCACAGCAACTGAGTCCACGCCCCTTGAGGAGTTGGTGGAGAGCACCCTGCTGCCCGACAGTGTCAGTGGCGTGGCTGACCTGGACCGCTCCGACACCCCGAACACCAGACAAGGTAAGATGCATGCCCTAACTCCCCTGATACATCACCACCTTACTCACACACTCAGGAAACCCCCAGACACCAAACATGAATGCAAATCCTGAACATGTTAACAAGCACACCCAGCAATGCATTTTGGGAGATATAGTGCACATGCACCAAACAGTGGAGCTGTGGGACACAGCAAGGTAGAATAAGGATGAGTAAATCATGAAAGGCTCAAAACAGACAGACAGTACACATGTAATTCAAAAACTGAGAACTGTATTGCATTAGCAATGCGAGGCAGGAGACAAAATTAATGTGTGCATTTACATTCATAGCACCACCAGAAACACAGGAATCAATTGCAGAGGGTGAGGATGCATCCACCAATGAAGACCAGGCAGGGCAGGAGCAGCAGGATGAAGGCAGACCAGCAATCCCTGTGCCATGCAGACGGCTCCTCAGAGTGCCTCCTCTCCCACTGCTGGAAGCAGGACCGCATGACACAAGCGGCGAAGCCCAGCCAGTCCAGAGCCAGCGTGCAGGACAGCACACAGCACAGTCCCCTGTCCATCCTAGTGAAGGGAGTGGGTCCAGACGCAGGGCACGGCCGTCCACCAGCGCTGCTGCTGTAGGTGCAGACACGGTGTTTGCCGGGCTTGAAGGCACCATGGTCAGAGTCCAGCGCCTGCAAGCGAAAGCATTAAGATCAATCCAGCGCCAGTTTGCCACACACAATCACAACATGAGATGAGGGATGTTATGGGAATTTTTAGTGCGCACGATTACCCGGAGGTGTCCTGGCGCTAGTTACTACTCCCTGAGGCTGAGCTGAAAAATGAGGATTATTTATCAAAAAGCCAGGTCTTTAACCCCTTCCTGAATGCTAGAAGACTAGTAGCATTTCTCAAATAGAATGGCAATTCATTCCAAGCCTTTGCTGCACACAAAGAGAAACTTCTACCTCCCCATTGAGCTTTTTTGTTAGTGGGACTGCCACCAACTTAGCTCCTAAGGATCTAAGAGTTCTTGCTGGTATGTACCATTGAAACTGTCGCCTCAAATGCTCTGGTCCTAAGCCCTGAAGTGCTTTAAAGACCATACACAAAGATTTGAACTGTACCCGGTTCCTCACCGGGAGCCAGTGTAGACTTTTAATCTCCTTGGAGATGGGAGAAAACTTGGAGGTGCCCGTGAGTAATCTGGCCGCAGCATTTTGTAGCAGCTGAAGCCTATACAGAAATCTTTGTTGTATATTTAAGTATAGGCTATTACAGTAGTCTAGTCTTGACATAACCAATGCTGTGACTACCGTTTGCCTGGTCTCTAAAGGTAAAAACCTCAGTATCTTCTTAACAGTTCTGAGAACATATACTGCTGTTGAGGTTACTGCATTTACTTGGGCCCCAAAGGAGAGTTTCTCATCCAGGATTATACCCACATTTTTCACCTTTTTTGAGGGGGTAGGGAGAGACCCCATGGATGCAGGCCACCAGTTAGGCGTCCAAAAATTAAGATCATTCCCAAACAGCATTACCTCAGTTTTTCCTGAATTCAATTTCAGGCAGTTCTCTGCCATCCATCTCCCTACCGATTCCATACAGTCCTGAAACCGTTTCTCTAATCCCAGTTCTTGGCCAGGTAATAGAGACACCACAATTTGTGGCATAAGAAGTGAGACCAAACCCATATGCACTGATGACGGGGGCCAATGATGAGACATACACATTAAAGAGTGTGGGGCTCAAAGATGACCCCTGCGGTACCCCACAAGGCAATGCAAAGGGCTTGGACTGAAATTTACCTAGGGATACAATCTGTCCCCTGTCTGATAAGAAGGATTTAAGAAGATCCCACGCTTTTCCCTGGACCCCACAAGCCCTGAGTCGGTCCATCAGAATCTTATGATGGACCGTATCAAAGGCCGCGGACAGATCCAATAAAATCAAGGCTGCCCTGCCTCCTCGATCCACGGCTTCCCTAATCTCCTCGGTGGCTTTAATGAGCGCAGACTCAGTGCTATGTCCCTCTCTGAAACCATATTGAGAGGGGTCCAATGCTTGAACCTCTGCCAGAAAGGCAGTGAGTTGACGATTCATAAATTTTTCCACCATTTTTGCGGGAAGAGGGAGCCAAGAAATCGGGCAGAAGTTGTTGGGATCCTTGGTGTCCAGGTTTGGCTTTTTCAGTAGAGGCAGTATTGAAGCCACCTTCCAGAGCTTGGGAAACTGTCCTGTTTCAAACATCCCATTAAAAATGGATGTGAGCAAGCGCGCAATCGGACCGGGGGCCAGTTTTACCACCCTCACAGGGCATGGATCAAAAGGCGAGCCAGATTTGGCTCCCATTAAAAGCTCAAGAGTATCATTTTCAGTCAATGGTGCAAATTTGTCCAGTTCTTATGGACTTAGATACATCCTTTGCCATGTTTATCTCAGCATTGTTAGGTCCACTAAAAGCGGAAAATATGCTCTCCACTTTATTAAGAAAAAATTTGGCAATCTCCTCGCACAGTTCCTGACTGGACTGAACTGTAGCTGGGCTCGGGGAGGCCAAACTAGAAACAGTCCTAAATAACTCTTTAGCAGAGTTCTTTGCCAGGTCAATTTGGGCAGAAAAAAATTGTTGTTTTGCAACAAAAATAACTTGTTTATACTCCTGAAGGCTAGATTTATACAGTTTCTTTTCTGCTTCCTTATAGCCCTTTCTCCAATTGCGTTCCAGATGTTTACAGCTACGTTTTAAATTTCTCACCTCCTCTGTAAACCAGGGAGCAGAAGGAAGTGCTCTTTTAGGGAAAACATTTTTTGGTGGCGCTAATTTATCACATGCTTGCGCAAGCCAATTAGTATAGGTGGTGGTTGCCTCCTCTGCCTCTAATGATAACTGGCCTGCCGTAGTAGAAAGAAGGGCCTGTAGAGCAGTACCCTCAACTCTGTTCCAGGCTCTAGTCTCTATTTGTCCTTTAAGACAGCCACTTTTCACGTGCTGGACCATAGTAGTTAGTTCAAACTGAACCGCAGCATGGTCAGACCACACAAGTGGTAATATGCCTGTAAATGACATATCGGGATGGTTAGAAAAATCCCATCCAAAGTATGTCCAGCTACATGAGTCGGACCCCTAACATGTTGCTTCAAATCGGCACTGTCCATCATATCCATTAGTCTTGCAGTGTCAGGATCAGTGGACATTTCTAAATTAAAATTAAAATCTCCCAAAATAGTGTAGGTATTACAGCACAGCCCCTCTTCTAAAATTTTGCTAAAATGGGCAGAAAACAGATTTTTTGCTCCAGGTGGTCTGTACAATAGAATACCTTTAAAGGTATGATGATCAGATAGGGTGAAGTTAAAGGACAAAGCCTCACAAGTTATGATTGGAACAGATTGAAAAACAGCTTTAATGGAGCTATGGTAAATTAATGCCAAACCCCCCCTTTCCTAACAGGCCTATTTAATGCATGACAAAGAAACCCAGGTGGGGTGGCTTTCACTAAATCTGGACCAGAGGCCTCATCTGTCCAGGCTTCTGTAATAAAGGCTATTTTTATTTCATTTTCTTCTATAAGCCTTGCGCACTCCGTAGTATGTTTAACCAGGGATCTTGCGTTCACCAACATACATTTAAACACCTGAGTGCCACCTGCGGCTGCACAGGGCCTTTTATCCCTGTACAGCCTAGTGGACTGAAATCTGAACTCTGGTAGGGTTATATTACATGTAGGACAAGACCCAGGGAGAGTCAATGGCCTTACATCAAAGGAAATACATATACAATCCTTCGTCTCCACCCTATTTAGTTCCAACAGAGCATTTTTGGAGTATGTAAGAATGGGGGGCTTACCTGGCGTCAAACTACCAGGGGAATTGGCGCTGAGCGCGACCCGAGCGCGGACGGGCGCAGACGGGCTTGCCTTAGGCGCGCCTTTGGCGCGCCAGCGGCGCTCCCGCGCCAGCGTCTCTATTAGTAGCTGGAATCAGGGAAAGCCTAGTCCGCTACCCCTTGTCCTCCCAAAATGGCTGCCCCCGCCCGACTCAGACACGAGTGAAACTGTGCCACAGAGCCTCTGTCCCCACCAAGCAAATCACCAGAGTGCCAGGTAAAAACACAATATTAACAATTTTAAAATTCTCTTAAAAGTAAGCGCTGCTTACAGAAATGTGCAAAAAACGCTGTGTAGTCAGTTAAACGAGTTTATACATTAAACGATTTTAAAAATGCCTATACCCACGAGAACAGTGCAAGAGAACAGTGCAGCTCAAAGTTACCAAACAATCTCCCGGCTCAAGCCTCAGGAGAGCCACCTGTCATGGCCATGACAGGTGCTCTAGAAGGACTGTGTACAGAGATGAGGAGAGACCGGGCAGACCGGCGCAGGGAGAGACAACGTCTCCACAGCCGGCTGGACATGCACACGAAAGCTGTGAACCGCCTGTCGACTGCCACATCCCTGCTGTCACGTCGGTGTGTTAGCATGCAGCATGAAATGGCTCACTGCTGCCAGGATGTTGCTAGGGGCCTGGTGCAGGTCACACATGCCGTGGACCAGCTGCGGGCAGCTGCCACAGGACCCCATAGCTCATTGGAGAGTGAGGATCAGTCCAGCAGGAGCAGCATCACTCCACCAATTCCCCATGACAGACGGCGGAGTGCGCGGCAGGGGAGAACAGCCGAGGACTCAAGGGAGGACAGTGGGCACCCTGAGCGCGGGGCAACAGGCCGTCCCCGCAGGAGATGAGGTGTGATCAGTGGCACATGGCAATGTGTGAAGCAACACATTGCCTATTGACTCATGTGTAAAGGACATCCTTGCACTGTGACTAACATGTGCATGCAAATGCGTGTAAGTCAGGCTGTGTGACAGATATGTTCCTGCCCCTAAGGAAATAAAAAACACAGTTGTGCACCAATCTGTAGCATTGTGTCCTCATTACTCACCTAGAAATAGTTCTGTGTGATCTCATCTCGTCTCTGGCGCCCGGCAGCCTCACCAACCCCACCTGCTGGTCTGAACCGTGGAGCAGGGCCCTCCTCATCTGATGAATCGGAATCAGTGAGCTCCACTGGGGTGCCTTTCCTGGTTGCGATGTTGTGTAGCATGGCACATGTGACGACGATTTTGCAGCATGTCTCGGGGCTGTACTGGAGCGCTCCTCCACTCTTATGAAGGCAGCGGAAACGGCTCTTAAGGATTCCAAAGGTCCTCTCAATGGCACAGCATGTGGCTCTGTGGGCGCTGTTATACCTCCGCTCCCCTGCAGTGGCTGGATTCAGGTACGGAGTCAGGATGTAGTCACGTACAGCATATGCACTGTCACCTGCAGGGTGACAAGAATGAGGTTAAACACTGACCAGACACTTCATGCCTTTACTGAATGTGTGTTTGTAAGCCATGCATTTACCAAGCAGGTAGCCCTCCCCAAATTCGCCAGCTGTGAGTCGGCGGTGTATTCCACCGTGGCGAAAGATGAATGAGTCGTGTGTGCTGCCAGGGTATTTCGCAACAATGTCAGTGATTACATGTTTTGCATTGCACACTACCTGTATGTTCAGGGAATGATAGGACTTGCGGTTCCTGTACACATACTCATTCTGTGAGGGGGGGGGGGGGGAAGAGTGCGACATGGGTCCCATCTATGCAGCCAATTACGTGGGGGAATTGGGCGATCTGGTAGAAATCATGCTTGGTCTGATCTAGTGCCTGTTGTGTGCTGGGGAATTGTATGTGGTGATGCAGCCTCTGTACCATTGCATCAAGAAAAGCGTGGAAGAAGTGCAAAAGTGCACTCTGCGAGACCCCGCCTGCTGTGGCTATCACCCCCTGAAAACTCCCTGATGCCAGCAAGTGCAGTGAGCACAGGACCTGTATATGGGTGGGAATGGTGTGTGCCCTGCGTGTGGGGTGTTCTAGTATGGGTTTGAACTCCTCTATTGGGTCCGGGATGCTGTCTGCGTCCAGCCTGTAGTTCACATGGATCTCCTCCTCGGTCTGCTGGAAAAGGGTGATGCGCGCTCTGAAGATCCTTTCCTGGCGTCTCCTTCTCTGTGCAGCAGCTCTGATTCGCAGCCTCCTGGCTATCACATAAAGCCCAGCCATTGTGAAACCCCCTGTAGCATTGTGGGCCAGTTTATATTGGTTGCACCTGGTTCCCACCTGCTCAGAGTTGGTGGTAATTGCAAAGTGCAAAATTGCGAATATCGGGAATTCGCAAATTGCAATTTTTACCTGCATCTCGTTTTGCGAATTCACAATTTGCGAACTGGTTATTAGCGATTATCGCAAATAACGTCCCGCAGATTGCGATTTCGCATTTTATTCGCAGATTCGCTGTCTTGCAAAATTGCTAATCGCTAATTTTGCGATTAGCAGTTTTGCGCACAGGATGCCCTTCTTACATTGGGACACTCTGTTTTGCGATCGCAACACTGTTTTTTTGCGATTCGCAGTGTTTGCGATCATCGCAAAACAGCTTCATACATATGGCCCAAGGTTATTTAATTTGAGTTTTATTGCCTCTATTACTAGCTTTTGTTTTGTGAGGCGATCATTTTTTGGGAGAAGTTGGCTGGGTCTTGGATTTGTCAGCGTTGTTAATTTTTCCCTCGTTTCTTCCAATTTAATTAAGGGCAATTTGCTGTTACCCTGGGTTACTTTGTTCAATAGAGATTCCACTTCTGAATTGATTTTTTCTTGGTGCTGTATCGCCCACCTTATTTTGTTTATTGGTTCCAGTTTTTCCTCCTCACCGATGAATTTGATTCCAGGGCGGCGACATTGCGGGGCTATGATATCACAGGTGATGATTGCATGGTCACTTGCCACGGTACGTGTTACAGAGAAGTCCTGAATTGCGTGGGAATGGGCAATCGAGATCCAGATGTAGACCAATGTAGCCAGTCTGAAGTTTGAAAGGTGGGTGTAAGCTTCTGGCGAGTCAGCGGCTGCTCTACCGTTTAGGATACAAAGACCCAGATGGTTAAAGAAAGCTGAGAGTTGAGGCCATGATTATCTTTTCGTTGATACTGGCCGTTTATATCTGGAATAGACCAGGCGGAATCGTCCAAGGCTACCAGGGGGGAGTTTAGATCTGAAGCCATTACATTGGCATTAAAGTCACCCATTCCCATCCATAAGTCATCTGGGCACTGGGAATGGAGATCACTTATTGTTGGTAGCATTCTGCTTAGGGTTGCTTCTCGTTTGATCTTGGATGGATGAAGGTAGATGCAACCTAGAATCATGGTTTGATCAATCTGGGCTGGCAAGCTTGGTTTTAGCCACTTTGCCTTAACAAAAACATAGTCTCCACTTCCCTCACTTATCAGCGATACCTGTACGGCCAGATTGTTTTTAACGTAAATGGCTACCCCACCCGAGGCGTGGCCACCTACTCGTGATGCTATGGCGTGTGATTCATAGACATTGTAATCCAGCCATGGTGTCGAGGACAAAGCCCAGGTTTCCTGGACCACGATGATATCGTAACTCTGGAGATGTTGAATTGCGTCCCTTTTGTCTTCGTCGGCCGTTAGGCCCCTAATATTCTAGGAGAAGATTTTCAACTTGGAGGCAGGATTTTGCTTATTAGGGAGAGACGCCGGGTTGTTAGGGACAGGGGTTTAAGGCCTGTGGTAACCAGGACCAATCTTTGCTGATCTTCCCCTTAGTCAAGCATAGGCATTTGCCCCATTCTGCGTCATTGTAATTTGAATTAACCCTTCGCTACTTGGTTTTATTCTCGGACCGCCTTTGATGCCATGCAAGATAGAACCTGTTGCTGGCTGAGCTGTGTCCTTTCTATTCTTTCTTTCCTGATCTTTTTGTTCATGGGTTGCCTGCAATACATTAAACGCTCTGCTCTTAGGGGCGTGGCCAAGCCGTGGACCAAAATGGCCGCGCGGCATTGAAGCTCCTCCGGCTTCACCAGCAGCATAACGAATATCCCCCATTTAATATGCTCCAACTGTGGTGGATTCGGCGCCGTCGGACCGGGGAACCCATCATGATCCCGGCGATCCCGCTGGTTTGAGGATCGCGGCCCGTGTTACGGAGATTCCTGACCTGGGAGACCTCGAGCCCGGCTGCTGAAAATGGCGGCGGCGCAGACCGAGAATTTCCTGCTGCCGTGAATGGAGAGCGAGGCATCAGGATGCTACGAGCCTGGTGTACTCGTCAATCTGCGCTGGAGGATGCTTTTGGCGCCATTGGGATTCTCCCTGAGATGCACCATCCTATCCGGGGCTGAATCGAGGTGAGTGCACCGGGCGCGGGGCTAAATCCTTCCCCCCCACCCCCGGCCTGTGAAGATCCGCTACCGGCTTGGGCGGCGGTCCATTTGATCGCTCGCCGGCCGGTTGCGGGGGCGTTCCTGCGCAGTGCTGGGCTCGCACAGGCCCTACTGCAGGAGTTGCTTGCCGGGTGGGGCCTGCCGCGACTCACTGGGGTTGGCTTCTCCCGCGCCTGGCTGCCTCCCTACTGCCTGCTGCGGTCTCTTCGGCGGCTTTGGTGATCCCTGGCTCTGGTGCTGCGACGCTGCCGGGATCTCGCCTGCTTCCATTGCGGCTCTGGGGTCCACGCCGGATGGCCCTTACAGATCCTATCCTCCATTGACGACCGGGCCCTGGGCGATGCGGCGCTGAACCACACTGCACTGCGCAACTCCTGCCTCTGGCCTGACCTCTGTGACGGTGCCCACTGAGACTGCACCGGTATCCAGTTTTAATAGACTGTGACAACGTACGTGGTGATTGTGTGCTCTACCTGCTTCCTGCAGTCACTGACTTCTCTCCCAAGCCGAGTCTACATTGCTCTCCCTCCGCAACGACCCCGTGCCTCTTGCAGGCCTATCCTGCGGTCACCGCGATTGGTACGGACCTGATCCCTAACCTTCGTCAAAGATCCTTACTTGTTGCGCATCCTGGCCTTCTGTCTCCCAAATCTCCTAGCGGCATGGGCCGCAAAGACCCGAAACAAAGGACCCTCCCGTTTGAGAAACTAACGGAAACGGCTCCGGAGACGAGCCCCATAATGGCGGAGGGCGGACAGGATGCGCTGCCTACTGGAGGCTCCATGGGACAGGATGGATCGCTGCTTCAAGAGATGAGGGCGGGATTCAAGGCCTTGGGTGGTAGGTTTGATGCCCTAGACAGGAACCTTGCTGACCTCGGTGTCCAACTCCAGGCGCATGACCGGCGGCTTGACGTCGCAGAAGCTCGCATGTCAGATATTGAAGACGGCACAGCGCAATCACTCAAGAGGTTGGAGAGAGTTGAACGCATCCTGAAAGACGTTGCTCTGAAGAACGAGGATTTAGAGGCGCGCAGCAGACGGAATAATTTGCGCATTCTTGGGGTGCCTGAGTCCACTGCCACAGGTCGAATGGACACCTTTGTCGAGTCACTGCTGGCCGATATGTTCCGGAAGGGCCGCCTTCACTCCCGGCTTTGTGGTGGAGCGCGCTCATCGCTCTCTGGGCCCCCGACCTAACCCTGGCTGCCCTCCACGGCCCATCATCGCCCGAATCATGAACTTTAGAGACCGTGACACTGCGCTACGCCTAGCCCGTGAACAAGGAGATGCCACCTGGCAGGGCTCCAAGCTGTCCCTCTATCCAGATTTCACCATCATGGTCCAGGAGGCCCGCCGCAAGTTCACTGGCGCAAAGGCGACACTGAGAAATCTTGGCCTACGATATGGCATGCTGTACCCGGCTAGACTGCGCGTGGAGATCAACGGTAAAGCCCGCATCTTTGACAGCCCCACGGAGGTCTTGGACTTTTGTCGCACGTACAAAAACAACACTAAGTCGGTCGCGGATGGCGCTGGGCGCTCCTTATCGCAGAACGGATCGGAGGCCAGCATGGAACTTTTCACTGGGTCTGGACATGGCTGACTGGCTCCAGGATCCACCCTTTGCTATCCTGCCTATTGCACTAAGTGATCTTGGGATATTTCGTTGTACACTCATTGTTCCATATTGCTGGTGAGCTGATGGGGCGTTGCCTCCCCCCGTTGGTGTATACCATATTTTCTCCTTTTGTTATTTGAAGTGCCTTTGTTGGGTTATTCAGACCCTTTTTGTTCTCACGATTGGCACTCCTTGCCTATTTGCTAATGATAGTTTTGCCTTACAGGTTGGGACGTAAGGTTGGGTGGGGGTGGGGGGGGCGATTGCCACTGATTAGATTTGCTTGGTTGCTCACATGTTTGATCATTGTCTCGATTCCTATTGAAATGTTGCACACTGCTTTGTATGTCCTCACTTTTACTCCTCCATGGCCACCATAGGTAATGTTAGTGGGCCCTCAGACCTGTCACTGCTGTCATGGAATGTCCGTGGCCTCAATGACAATCGCAAGAAACGCCATGTCCTGCACTATCTCCTGCGTCATAACATTGACATTGCCTTCCTGCAAGAAACCCATTTGCCTGCTTCGGCCCCCTCACGCTTCGCAGCCAGTTGGGGTGCCCATAGATATTTTACCAACTACAGCAACTACGCCAGGGGCACAGCAGTCCTGATACATAAGAGGGTCCCCTTTAGCCCGCGCACGATTATACACGACAGAGACGGCAGGTACACCATCGTTGTCGGGGCATTACTGGGACAGACGGTGGGCTTGGTAAGCGTCTATGGCCCAAACACTGACTCCCTGATTTTTTCCATTCCCTACTGGCTCAGCTTTTGAAGCTGGGCCAGATGGCCATTATACTGGGGGAGACTTCAACATTGTACCCGACTTATCCCTGGACAGCACATCCACTGCTGCGGACTCTAAGCCCCACGCGCGGCGCGCTGCAGTCCTTATGCGATCAACTGTCCCTGCTAGATGTTTGGCGCTCGCGCAACCCAACCCTCCCAGCATACACTCATTACACAGGATACCACAACACCTCAACCAGAATTGATTATTGGCTAATATCCCCCAACGTCACCGACTGGTACCACGGGATTCAGACCCTCCCGCGTACATATTCAGATCATTCCCCGATAGTGCTAGCGCTTAAGGTGCCTCGCCCAGAGGGTTTCGAGAGGCAATGGCGCTTCCCAGGCCGCGCGCTGGCGGATGACCTGTTTCAGCACGAGATTCGCGAGGCGATCGAAGACTACTTTACCATAAACACCGGCACGGTCGACACCAGGGCGGTTCTCTGGGAGGGGTTCAAGGCGTACATACGGGGGGTGTGTATCTCAAAGCAGGCCGGGGTGCTTCGTGCTTTGCGCACCACGTTGTCGGGATTGGAGCGCAGGCTCGCTGATTTGGACGCCACTTTGGCTCAGGCAAATAGCCCCGAAACTGAACGGGCACGGCTGGGCCTGCTTGCAGAATACAGGGAGGTTGCCGACCGTGAGATTCTTTACATGGGCAAGTATCACACGGCAAAACAATACGGGGAGGGGGAGAGACCGGGAAGGGTTTTGGCGCAACTGCTCAGACCCCCATACAGTAAAGCCTATGTTACCGAGCTACGAACGCCAACGGGCCGATCACTCTCGGGCACTGCTGAGATCAGAGATGAATTTCTGACGTACTACAAAACGTTATACACTTCCAGAATTGGGACTGACCATACCGCCCTGGAATCCTACTTGTCTGAGATAGCGTTGGTATATCTTGAGAAAGATATGCAGGACTTCCTGGCTGAACCCATATCCGTGAACGACGTATTGGGGGCCATTGATTCCCTCCGATCCTCCTCGGCCCCAGGATTGGATGGGTTCTCGGGCGACTTCTACAAGGCCTTCAAGGACTTGCTAGCCCCGCAGCTCATTGAAGTGTACGCAGAGGCCCTAGATAGACAGGTATTACCGCCCACCTTTCGAGAAGCCGTCATTATCCTCCTCCCGAAGCCGGGTAAAGATCCACTACTCTGTAGCTCATATAGGCCTTTATCTTTATTAAACTTAGATTACAAAATTCTTGCCAAAATTGTTGCTGGGCGTCTCTCTCAATTACTTGAATTCATCATCTCCCCTGCACAATCCGGTTTTGTTCCTAACCGCTCAACTTCATTGAATCTCAGGACGCTTTTCTCAGTACTACACAGGATCAACCCGGATACGCCGGCTGCCGCGATTCTGCTTGACACGGAAAAAGCTTTTGATTCACTGGAGTGGCCCTTTTTCATGTCAATCATGCGTCGCATGGGCATGCTGATGGGCTTCATGGCCACTACGGCGCTTCTTTACCGCCTCCCGACTGCTCGCCTTCGATTGAACGGTACACTCTCAAACCCCTTCTCGCTGTCACGGGGCACTAGGCAAGGCTGCCCACTATCACCCTTACTTTTCATCCTTGCCATGGATCCGCTGATCAGGCATTTTCAAGAGAAACACCTACAGAGAGGTTTGCAATTTAATACAGGCCCCCTCCTAGTTTCCTTATACGCCGACGATACTATTCTGTATGTCCGCGAGCCGCGTGTCAATTTAGACCCCCTCATACGCGAGATACTTCGCTTTGGCCAGCATTCTGGCCTGTGCATCAATTGGCACAAGTCTGTCATATTTCCCCTTACCCGCAGCACGGCCCATTGGGAGCTTGAGTTCCCGCTAGAGTGGTGTACAGACTCCGCTAAATACTTGGGCATTCACATCCATCTGGACGTGGAAATGATAGTTCGCCTCAACTATGGACAGGCGATTTCTGCCCTGGAAACACAAATAGACAAATGGCTAAAGTTACCACTATCAATAGGGGATAGGGTGGCCATAATCAAGATGGTTGTTCTCCCTAAGTTCCTATACCTCTTCAACAATATCCCCATCCCTCTCCCAAACAGTTTTTTTGCGACTCTCCGATCACACTTGATACGCTTGGTGTGGGGTAATGCACGAGCCCGAGTTCGCTGGCAAGTTCTTACCCTCCCCTATGACCGCGGTGGCTACGGAGTACCTGATCTTCACTTGTATTATTTAGCTGCCCAATGCAGCTATGCCTATGCTTGGTACCACCCCGACGCCAGGATTCCATACCTCCGCCCAGAGGCGGACCTCGTCCTACCTGAACGCCTGTCTACTGTCCTTCCCAGAGGCTTCCCCAGAGATCCCAATGACATCCAAACAGTCTCTACAACAAGCTGGGCTTGGGAAAAGCTTCGGCGAGTCACAGGCACTGCCTTTCTATACTCTACGGCTCTTCCACTCCCCAATGCGCGTTGGCTACCACTAACGGGCGAGACTCTAGTGCAGCGCACCTTAACCAAATTCGCACTAACGAAAGCTGGGGACCTGTTTCCTGATGGCCATGCATTTCTGGGGAACGATGACGCCCACTACCCCGACGCCACATTCATGGACCGGTTTGTGTTTAGACGTCTTATATCAGCGCTGCGTGCCACAATACCCAGTTTCCCCGTGGAGCCTGACTCCTTCGCCACCCTCTCGCTGGTCATTGAAAGCACACAAGGTTCCCACCTCATTTCCAAGCTGTACAAAGCATGCACGAAACTTGTCCCGGTCAATGACGAAAAGATCCGCAGTGATTGGGAGGGAGACCTGGGAGGCCAGATCACAGACGACCAATGGGCCGCGTGCTGTGCTCTCACTAAAGACATCTCCCTAAACAGTAGGCACAAGTTGCTCCACTTTAAGTTTCTCCGCAGGGCCTACATCACCCCGGCCAAAGTGCACAAGATAGATCCGTCCCGTCCGCACAGCTGCCGCAAGTGTGGATCTCCGCATGCTGACTTTGCACATCTGTCGTGGACTTGCCCGCGGTTACAGCCGTACTGGAAAGAGGTTCATAAAGAGTTAGGCGACATTATACACATACCACTTGATCCAGTCCCTGAGATTGCACTAATGGGGTACATGGTAAACTTCCCCAAAAAAGTCCGGAAGTTCGCGGCTCTTAGTTTATTGCTGGCCAAGAGGGAAGTTGCAATCCATTGGGGCCGGAGGACGGCCCCTTCGGTGCAAGGATGGCTGAAAAGCATGGTCACCTGTAACACAAACAGCGACCTCTACTCCGCGACTGTTCCCTCATCCTCCAGGCCCAGGGACCTTTGGGGGCCGTTGAAAGCTCATCTCGCATCACGACACGACAATGCAGCCACACAACTCGAACAAGGCATAGTGCCAACTGGGGTGGGCTGAAGGTGTACACTCCTTCGATACTGTGCAGTCAAGACTGCTTGTTAGATATACCAGATGAACGCCATTTTGAATACACATGCACAATATGCCGAAATCTGACTGCTGTCTGTGTATAGCATACCGATGCATTGTGTCGTTGGACCACCATGCATAGATGAATGCTCTTCATGGCGGCCGTTATGTGTTAATCATACTTAATGATAATTATACTTTGAATTTACGGATTATTATGACCAAGCAGGTAACGCAACTGTAATCTCTACAAGGCGCTTGAGACTATGTACCATGATCACTGTGATGTACTCATGCAATAAAATTATAAATAAAGGTTTTAAAAATAAAATAAATAAAAAAACGCTCTGCTCTTCAGAATCGCTGGATATTTTATGGTAGCCGGGTTTCTGATCTGAATCCCTCAATCATCCAATCGCTTTTTATTTTCCCTTAGGGCATTAGCCATGGCCAGATTAGAGAAGATTATCTCTGTTGTCTCATTTATCTCACTAGGCTCCGGAACAGAGAAAGCAACGCTATCGATGTCAGTAGTTTTTATATTTTCTAAGCCCGGGATATTCGCGCAAAGCTTCAGGATGTTCCCTCTTTTGAGGGTGTCCCACTTCCCCTGCGCGATGTATTCTGGGTATAACAATATTTTTAGATTTTCGGGGGTTTTTGAGTTGGTCTACAGTGGGAGGGTTTTGTAGGGGGCTTGCTTCCAAAGCATCCAACGCCTCCATGCTGTTTGGGGTTGGGTTCCCCCGGATATCCGGGTCTTCCCAAGGTAAACTCGGCCTCACTGCCTGTGGATGTACATCGCTCCTGGTCTTGTAGTGAGGCAATGATAGATCATCAGTGCACGTTTGGGTAGACTTCCTTTCCCTGTTATTTATATTTGCACTTACTATGGGTCTTTGATTTTCTTGGAGTGGAGGCTCCTTAAAGACTGTTATTTGTGTGGGGTCGAGTTTATTTATTTTGCTCGGTTTGGGTTTTCCTTGGTGGATGCTGTTCTTATTTATGTTGTCCATTCGGTCGCTGATGACCGGAGGATTCTAGGATTTCCTATTGATTCATCTGCAGTCCTTTCTAATTTGGGGGTTACCCCCTCCTGAGATCCAAGTTGGTGGAAATCATCAGTATTAGTTTCAGGGAGTTCCTTTTGCTTATGCCTTATATCTTCGACTTGTAGGCCTTGTGCATTATCCATTAGGTGCCAAGGCACTGGGTCATTCACAGCCTACTTTGTGGTTTGGTGTTCCATAAGACGTTCTTGGTCGCATGAGGTTGCAATTTCACTTTCGGTTCTGCCATCCTGTTGTATGCCTGGGATTTTATTATTTAAATTTGGTTTTTGAGAGAAATTAATATCCACGTTATGTTCCTTATTTTCCATCTGAAGCCAGTGCATAATGGGCCCTTCCTTTTAGCTTTTGCCTTTGTTCAATTTGTTTAATTTCTTCTTGTTTTTTCTGGCTAGATGTTGAAATTCCAAAATTGTGGATTTTGACTTAGTAGTTGTTTCGGAGTTTATGTCTGGATGAATAGAGGGTTTTCTTTCGAGTTGTGGGTCAGATTTTGGATCCGGACCATTGTGACTTAATACGTGTTTAGTGCCACTCGCGTCATGCCAGGTAATTTCCTATAATTTCTCTGATCTGGCCTGGTTGCCATTAGACCTTATCTCTAGGATAGTAAGTATTATCGGGGAATCTTTTGCTCTTGTTCTGTTTGTTTGATGCCCCATAGTCCCGGAGAGCTCATGCAAGGCTGTGTTCACGTTTAATTGTGGATCATTCATACTTGAGTTCAGCTTTGAGATTTGCTGGGGAGTGAAGTTTGTTTTTGAGGCCGCCTGATTACCTCTCTCTTGAGGTCTTTGACTAGGGTGCTCATTATCTCAGGCAACTTTTCCAGGTTCTGTAGTATAGGGCTGCATCCACAACCCTCCTGTTTAACAGTTAATTCTGTGCTTGCTTGGGCTCTATGAATCAGGGAGTTTAATCGTTCGAGCTTTGAATCCAATCCTGAAAATTAAGCCAGCGACTGTTTGCAGTATACTTATTTGGGTGTCAAGCTTATCGGCGTGCATAATGGCCGCATTTGCCATTGAAATCAGGGCGTTGTTAATCAGTGCAAGCTGATTCTTGTTTTTTTAAGACGGCAAGCCGGTTTCCTCTTTAATTTTGGGGAGTCCGGTGGTCCTTGAATCATTTTCGTGAGAGAAGAGGCTTGAATTTGAAAGATTTGGACTCCAGTTGTGTAAGGAGCGTCGTTTGATGGACTCAACAGGGTCAAGAGAAGGAGAAAGGAGCTCTGATTGAAGCTTAGGAGAATCACTATATTTACCGATGCTGTCTTCTAGCAGAAAAGGGGCATCCTCTCTTATCACTGAGGTTATAATGCCGGGCTGTTGTTTGGGCTGTTCCCCACTGTTTCCAATATTATTGTTGTCACTATAGGTGGATTGGTAGTCAGTGGGCTTTGGAGATGATGCAGGGGAGATATTCGTGTTTATCTGGTAGCTTGGACTGTGTGTCTCTGGGTTGGTGCCGGTTTGATTTGCAGCCATTGTTGCTGCCCTTATTTCCTTTGGTGCTTTTTCACTGGTATTAGGGCATGTTAGTTTGCATTTTGGGCCAGGCAGTAAGACATTATTTGGTGTTGGTTCAGTTGTCTGACGGTATATTTTCGAGCACCATCGCCGAGTCCAAATTTGGGTGCTGCTGTTGGATGCTTGCTGGTCGTAGTGCCTTTGTATTGGGGGAGTTGAGTCCCTCTTTCGGGTGAGCAGCTTTTATGGGCTCAACAATTCGATTTTTTAGGGCGGTAGGCCGGGTCAAGCCTTGATCAGCCGTTGTTTCTGACGCTCTTTTCTCTGTAATAATAATTATTTCAGGGGACAGTGGAACGTTTGGTTGTGGTCTTTGTGATCTTTGTCGTGGTTCCTCATGTTTGTTAGCGTTTATGGCGGTGCTGTCGCCGCTGGAGGCGTTTACTATTTTGCCAGATTTGCCTTTCGGGGTTATTTTGTGTAGGTAAGATCTTATGTCGCTACTGCTGTGGGGGTTTTTCTTGTAAGCTATAATGTAATTGCTAGTTACAATATTTTCGCTCAAGTTTATGTCTTCACTCAAGTTTATAGGTGCTGTAGGCGACAGTTCATCCATTTGCTGCCCCGCCCTGGGGGTCGACCCAAGTTTTGTGCACCCTCTCCCTTGGGGGTATAGCATTTTGGTTTTTTGCTGCCTTGCAGTCTTATGTGGGCGATAATTGTCTTGGTGCTGGACCAGGCCTGAATTTCTTGTCTGCATCGTTAATCTATGCTCTATGCTCTTATGGGGGGGGGGGCAGTGATGGTCGGGACTATGTGTCCCACTTCCCGGTCACTCCTCTTCACCTGCGTCACCCCTCTCACCTCCTGGTCCCCGTGGCCAACCTGCTCCATAAACCCCCACAACCACTGCCTCCCGAAACGGGGCTGCACTCTCGCAACAATAGAATGGGCAGTTCAAATCAAGTTAGTGCTGCAATTTATCTTCAGGGGATTCTCCTCTCACGGGGGTGCGCGCCAGAAGGACCGGCACAGCTAACTGCGGGAAATGGCGGATTTAAAAGAATGAAAAAGAGCTGAGCCCAGGAGAAAGTATGTGCTGCTTATAGTCGATTATTGCCTCTCGTGAAAATTAGTTGAGCAGTTTAAATTCCTGTAGCAATTTTTCTTCAAGAAAGATGGACCAGTGGGGAGTGCCGCCTATAAGACACGGCGCGGTACGGCTGGGGGAAACAAGAGGGGCAGGCAAGGGCAAGGAAAAACAACCAGCAAACGCCTATGCCCCCCCGAAGAACCAAGTCTCACCTGGCTCTCCTAACTCGGCCACCTGCCAGCTAGGAAGAACTTGCTTGATTGAAAGAGACTGCTGGCCGCTACCGTCACCCCTCCGGCCTCGGCAGCGGTAGCAGCGTTCTGCCCAGCTCCTGTGGACCCAGCTGTGATGGGCTGCAAGCTGCAAGGGTAGGGGTCGGACTCCGGGCTCCTGGAGGGTCCAAGTGGGGCCAACCCATGCTTCCCTCTTCTCCTCGCTGCAGCTCGAACACGGGACACTGAGCACCACGCCCCCAGCAGACGCAGCTTTCTATGGTGCCGTGCGGTGTGGTGCTACAGCGGCTTTCAGGCGCGGCTTCAGCGATGCAATGCACGGAGCGCGGAGCAGGCGATACCAGAAACGGAAATGGAACCACTGCAGGATATCAGAGTTTTTTCTAATACACATTTAAATAGCTTGCAAATGAACTATACAAATATCTTTAAATGTATTTCAGTCATTTTGAAAGCAAATTTTCTGTAATTCTGTGTGATGGAAACAAAGATTTTAATAGGATCAAAAGAAGTTGGAACACTTTACTAGTTGATGTGCAAATCATAAACCTGGAATTCGTACTGCATGAGTGGTGGAGGTGGGGAAACTAGGAACGTCATGGGGATGGGTGGGCCATATAGGAGCTTTCAACTCTAACACCCAGCATATTTAACATGAAGCCGCATTTCCTAACAATGGTACACAGGGCTTTGTACTGCGTCAAAAAATAAGAGAAGGGGGGGGACCAGGAGCCTATTAAGGTCCAGTGTCCGTGCTCCATAAGTGAACGTCAAATCACAGGAGACACTGTTCCAAGATAGGGGTGCAAAAATGTCACCCTCTCATCAACAAGAAAAGATAGAGAATAGAGTCAAAAAAGAGGGAGAAGAAATAGAGAGAGGCAAAGATATCTCCCCAGTATCAAGGATCCAATCCCGAAGGGGAGGGCCAAGTCTTGCCTCTTAGTAGCCCTCACACACCCCAAGGGATGTCATGCTTCATCATAGGGCCTGTGCTCCTCGTCGGGCCGGCGCTCTTGGAATAGTTACTTGGGCACATACAGCCCCACAGTAACTTACTTACCTTCGGGTTTTTTAGTCTACCAGGGGCACCACGTGATTAAAATTCTTCTTGTGGATACTCCTAGGTAGTTTTAATTTTGAGCACCTTTCACTGCACGTCTTTTATCACTTCCACCTCCGGATCCGCCCCACATACCTGCACTCATCTTACGGCTTTTCTCTTAAAAGATCTCCGCAAAAGTGACCCTTCGGGGGACCCGTTGGGCATTGCAGCGCCGGCCCGACGAGGAGCACAGGCCCTATGATGAAGCATGACATCCCTTGGGGTGTGTGAGGGCTACTAAGAGGCAAGACTTGGCCCTCCCCTTCGGGATTGGATCCTTGATACTGGGGAGATATCTTTGCCTCTCTCTATTTCTTCTCCCTCTTTTTTGACTCTATTCTCTATCTTTTCTTGTTGATGAGAGGGTGACATTTTTGCACCCCTATCTTGGAACAGTGTCACACAGGGCTTTGTGCCTTGTGTCTTCTGTTCTCCAGTTCAACAGCATTTTATCTAGCCCAGGCATTCTGATTATTCATAGTGTGGTTTCAAATCAGTCAATTCGAAGGACAATATATGAAAACAAATAACCCAGTTCACAGAGCACTGTAGTTATAGAAGTGCAAACTTTGGCCGAACCTCAAACATCTTCTGCCATGCTCAAGAAACGTGACTACCCACCACTTGCCCTGGCCCTCCTCACCTAACTCTGATCCAACTAATCAAAGAATGGTGCAGGTCAAGGGAATAAGTGACTGCATCCCTAGCTAAGCACAAGCTTCAGATCTGTTAAACAGTGCGGGTGGAAAATGGTCAGCATTGACTACCTCATAGTGTCACACAAGTGTTTACATCTTTTGTACATTTAAGGGCTTACTGTCCAAAACTGACACTTTACAAAGTCATGTAAAACGTGTTTGGATCACGTTTACTCAAAAATGCAATCTGTCAGCTACTGTACAGCAAAGCCCCGTTATGTCAATCCAACTGTGACCAACACAGATATGGCGTACAAAAAAACAAACGCAACACAAACTAATATTTATGAAGAAATAAGCCACACAGTGCTTATTTGGAGTCGGTGGTTGCCGGTGGGGGGCACCAGCACTTATTTTTCTGCATCAGCTTTTTACTGAGTTCATGAAAGAAAACACACAGATCAGAAAGACGGGGAAAGCGAAAGACTACAAAACCGTACCAAAAAGAGAAAGCAGGAACCTGCACAAGTGAGAAAAGGGGGCAGGGAGTGTCTGGTAGTGAATTAAAGTCTGCCAGCTTTGGCATTCGGTGCACGGACATGTAAGTGCTCCGGCCGCCGGCTCCTGAGCAAAGCTTTGGGAACAGGCAATAATAAATTAAGCACTGAAGCCACGTAACAAAAAATGGAATATGGCAAATCCTTAACTATATATATACCTGTAGCCTGAGTTTTCAGGATGGAGACTAATTGAGATGTGCTCAGTGCGAACAAATCAATCAGCATTTATAGAGTGCGGTACTGTCACAATGGGGGTATCTGGGCGCTGAGGTGGGAGGTCTCCGTTGAAAAGCCAGGTCTTGAGAAAACAGTGGGAAGAGCGACAAACTAGAAGAAAAGGGGAAAACAGAGGGCAGTAAAAACAAGCAGAAAAGGGGAGTGCAGGATCAAGCAGAAAACACAAAACCGAGCAGAAGAGGGCAAGTCAAAAGGCAGAAAAACGAGCAGAAAAGGCCAAACAGAGAGCAGAAAACGAGCAGAAAAGGCAAAACAGAGCAGAAGAGGGCATAATAGAAGGCAGAAAAAAGAACAGAAGAGGCAAAACGGAGGGCAAACAAACGAGCCACACAGGCAAAACAGAGCAAGAAACGAGCAGAGGAGGCACAAAACAGAGAGCAGCAGGTAGACAGGCAGCAGAGGCAGACTGCAGGCAAGTTGGACAGGAGAACTGTCGTATGAGAAGCTGGCACGAGGACCTGTTCTATTGGGGCAGAAAAACCTGCAGAAAAGGCAAAACAGAAATGGCAAAACAGAGGATAGAAAAACGAGCAGAAAGGCAAAACAGAGCAGAAGAGGGTAAAACAGGGCAGAAAAGTCAAAACAGAGGGCTGAAAAACAAGCAGAAAAAGGCAACACAGAGGGCAGAAAAACTAGCAGAAAAGGCAAAACAGAGCAAGAAACAAACAGAGGAGACACAAACAGAGAGCAGGTAGACAGGCAGCAGAGGGTAGCAGACTGCGGGCAAGCTGGAGAGGAGAGCTGTCACGGGGGAGCGGGCACTAGGACCTGCAAATACATGATGCTAAAAACAAAGTACATTATCGGTTTGGTGAAAAACTATGAAAGCGGAGCACCAGCACAGAAATCTTTTATGCTCAAGGACAGAGAACACATTTCCGTCGGCACAGTGGCAAAAATAAGCATGTTATCTAGCAAAGTTCACCCGGAGCTGTGATAAAACAGCCAGCCAGTAGATATGCATTTACTGTCTGTAAAACAGACGTGCTCCTGAATGCCGCCCACCAACCTCAACAACACAGTAAGCAGCATATGTAGAGCCGCCTACTGACCTCCATGGCCTGCTGTAACTATGAGGAAAAAAACTAACCTGATTCAATGTGGTGGTGTCGTGACAAACGGTTTCACACTCTTGTGTGAAGCAGGCATTGACGTGGCAGAAAAGTTCACTTGGTAATAGCTCAGTGGGGGAAGGAAGGGTGAGCACACATGCACCTTCCAGGGGACACTGCACCCAGGTAACCTTTAACTGTAGTCGCTGCCAGCCCCTACTGTGAAAGTAACAGTATTGAACAGAGAACGTAAGAAAGGAGTGGTTTAAAGGGATCAAAATCTTCTAACTCACACTACTGTACAAATTTGTTCCAGCAATCCATATAAATGGATCTCATTGAGGTTCTGGCACCTAAGAGGACATCTGTAATTTCATCAGTGATGCAAAAGGACTCTAGCTGGCACCGCTCAACCTCCATGTGTGCAGCTGCAGCATTGTGAAAGGGGGTGGATACCCTAACTATTCTCCTGAGATAAATGTTCTACCCTGCAAGGGAGAAGATAAGGCAGCTGAATACTGACCCAACAGATCAGTGTACAAGATTCTTCTTGCCCAGTCTGGGGCAATCGGGATCAGCTGTACCTGATCCACTAGCACCTTCTGCAGGACTTATGACAGGACCAGACATTTTTTTTTTAAACTCTTTTTATTGCACGTTATTGGTACAGCATGATACAGCACAGACATGTATAGAACCATTGGATCTTAACAGATAATTATCTTTAGCCACTAGACATCCCACGTATCACTCCCCCCAACCCCACCCACTATAGGAGTTGTGTTGTGCATTAACTCTTCCGGCTTGTTTCCCTGAGCTGAAGGGGAGGTGCAGATGTTACCTCTATATATGTTCCATTTCCCCCAAACCTTGTCCCATTTTTTGGGGCATCCTCTGTTTGTGTAAACCGCCCGCTCAGCTAAAATGCACCAATCAACATCTCGCTCCCAGTCCATTATTGTTGGCGACTCAGAAACACCCCATCTACGGGCGATGTTACGCTTCGCTAGTATATAGCCCATGGCCGCCCACGGTTGGTCCATGCGACTCAAGTCTGTGGCATCCCAAATATTAAGCAAGCATGTTTTGGGGGACAAAGTCTGGGTCATCCCACACACTTCACCAACCACCTTGTTAACCGCTTCCCAAAGTATCTGGATGATTGGGCATTCCCAGAGTGTATGGTAAAACGTGCCCATCTCCCCGCACCTCCATCTATATTCTGCATTACTACCTCAACCCATCTTGAACAGTGTGGTGCATGTGATGTATGTACGGTGCAAAACTTTTAGCTGGACCAGCCGCAGTCGTGATGGTATGGCCACCTCTCGCGGGGAGGATAGTGCATCACGCCAATCCTCTTCCTCTAATTCCCCCAGGTCGATCTGCCAGCGTGTATATAGGCTCTCCAGCGGGTCTGGTGAATTATTAATTATTTTCCTATACATGAGCGAGATTACTTTATTCACCATGGGGTCAGTGAGTAGTCTATCCTCAAGTGGTGCGGACTCCGGGATCTCGTCCCTTTCTTTGGTTGCCTCCTGCAAGGCATGTCGTATTTGAAGGTATCTGAAGGTTTCGTGTGTGGACAATTTATATTCCTTTTGCAGTTCCGCAAACGTCAGTATTTTTCCCTTCTTTACCAAGTCGCCAACTTGCGATATGCCTATGGTGTCCCAATTGTCAAATCCTCTACTTTTACTTAAGTTGCCCAGTATGTCTGCGTGCCATAGAGGAGTCATTTGTGTCAATCTATTGCACCAGCCTAGTTTTGTAGTGGCAGAGTGCCATATTGTGAGAAAAGACCAGAATTGATGAAAACAGTAGAAACTGGGACCAGCTAAACCTTAAGGCATCCTGCAGGGAACCATTGAGAGCTGCACATGATACAAAACTGAGGCGATCAGGACGTTGCGAAGAGATCCACAGATGGAAACACTAATCTAGGGAAGATCGTGTCAGTCACTTTGGAGTGTAGGTTCCACTCATGATTTTCCAATAGGAGAAAATGTGTTTTGCGGTTTGTGCCACTTTGTGTTGTGTTATTTTATTACATTGTAAATCATGCTACTACTATATATAGTGTATGTTACGTAATTCCATGGTGGTATTAATGATGAGACTGTCGATTTTTAAAAACTTTTTATGATGAAACGATTACTGTTTGTTTTTATTATCAGTACACATTGATACAAATTGACTTGTAAGATCTATCTAGTAGTTAAATTATGTATACTATGTTGAACTTGCTTTTATGACAATATTGTCGAAATAAAGCTTTTTGAAGTGAAGTTATAAATTTACCGCTACTGGGAAAATTGCCTGTTGATGTGCCCGCTTCCAAAGGCGAACCACCTCCCAACATAGGATTCACGACCCCACGCCACCCTGCCTATTGATGTAATTGATGATGTTGGTATCATCTCACAGGAGATGAAAGGAGTTGCTTGAGAAGGTAGGGTGCAATGTAATCATGACAAGGCAGAACATGTGTAGCACTAGCACATTAATGAGCAGAAGTTGCTCTGACATGGACCAAAGGCCCCAGGCAATCATGCCGGCCAGCCAGGAGGCGTCAGTTGCAACTTTATCATGTGAATGTGAAGGGGTAAATGGACAACCCACCTGGAGGTTGGAGAGGTCCATCCACCAGTGCAGGTCTGAGTGGATCGAGTGAAATATCTGCACCTCAGTCAAGAAGCTCCTTTGGTGTTGGAGCTACTACAGGTGCAAGTATCACTGGAGGATCCTCACCGCTTTTTGGCACGTGGAACCAAAACGATCCACAAGGCCATGAGCCCAAGCAGACGTAATGTCTGTAGGCCCAGGAAATGTGTTGGAGTCAGAAATCTTATAATCAACCCCAAATATCCATGATCCTATGAGCAGGAAAGGCACCCATGAGAGATTCCGCCTTCACCAGCCAGCTGTCCAAGTATAGTAATACATGGGCTCCAGACCTTCTAACTGAAAACACAAGAGGCGGTCATCTGCCAGAACGGTAAGACCATTAATTAATAGTGCTGGGACCCTACAGTGAACCTGAGGTAACGCCAGTGAGTGGAAAGGATTGGCAGATAGAAGTAGACGTGCTGATGATCCAGCGACCATTCCCCCTTATTCAGGACCAACCTAACTTAGATCAGGGAAAGCATATTGAGCTTATCTTGTCGAATGAAGAAATTCAGAAGGTGCTAGGTCTAAAAGCTCCATCCTTCTTGGGGACCAAGATGTAAAGGGAAAAGAATCCCATTCTCTTCTCTTCTCCTCTAAGGGCTCTTTGTTCAGTAAGACAGGCTTCTGCCTCCAGAATTGAGGCGTGGCAATAGAATGGTAGTCCGGAGACAGGAACAGCAGGAAGTTGACTTTGCGGATCAAATGGATGACCCAACAGTTCGTCATGACTAATTCACAACTGAACGTTGTGAATCACTAGAAAGGGGCAGTGTAATGGAAGGGATACGAGGTAGCAGAAACAGCAAAGAATGGTGAATATTGGACCTTCTGCTGGTGATGGCAAACCTACGAACAACTCCTGTCACGCAAGGCGTAGTGCAGTCACTGTGATGTCGGCACCAATTGAGAAAGTTCTCTTTGGTGGGACTGCTGAACTCTAGAATAGATCCTACATTTCCTGTATTTCTGATGGATCTGCTTCGCTGCCATGTCCACTATGCAGGCTATGGCCCTACTGTTCATGAAATGTTTCAAGGAAGAGCTAGCCATCACTGTGAAAAGCTCTCTCTGTTTAAGTGCATATCCATGAGCATAACTTGGATATCTCCAGTGGGATACATCCAAGACTGCTGAGGCATGGTGAAAGCTGTACCTACAGACCGAGCAACAGAGTCAAAGCTACACATCAAGATCTGTTTCCACACATGTAGGCCATCGCTCACTTGGTTGAAAAATGGTTTCTGCATATGTTTTGGCCTGCTGTCAAACATATGTTTCAACAGTTCCTGTTAGGCATCGATATATTGGTTTAAAAGTTAGAATTAGCTGTGTAGAGAGCAAAGCTGCTAGAGGCCAAAATCTTGCGACCCAAAGAATTAAATGTTTGCATCCCTATCTGGTGGAACTGTAGGAAAGGTATTTGGTTGTTCTGATGTCTTCTTCGAAGAAGAAGCCGGACTTTCCAGTGAAAAGTCCGGCACTTGGAGCTGGTCTACGGCATCTGTCTTTCTGTCTGTTTGGCCTGAAGAACAAGTTACTTACCTTCGGTAACGATATATCTATAAGAAACATAGGTTAGTTATAGATTCCTTACCTTAGAATTACCCCCAGGTATCAGACTGGATCTAGAAAGATTTTTTTCTTTTCTTTTTTTCGTCAGCAGTACCTCTGCGCGTCGGAAGGTGGCGTCGGTCAGCTCCGCGTTTGTCGTTTGCGTCGTGGTCGCCGGAATGACGTCGCGGTAGCTACTTAGACGCCGCCCTTGCGCGCTGATGTCAGTTCTGTACATGACTTTCAGCGCCAGAAACGCAGAGCCATGCAAGATACTGACCAATGGTGCACAAAACTAGGGCCCTGAAAGGATGTCTTAACCCTAGAAATCAGTTCGCAGAACGGGGAGGGTGGGTGGGGCGGTAAGGAATCTATAACTAACCTATGTTTCTTACAGATATATTGTTACCGAAGGTAAGTAACTTGTTCATCTGAAAGAAACAGTTAGTTATAGATTCCTTACCTTAGAATAGGTACCCCAGCAATACCAACCCCGGTGGTGAGTCTGCGAACCAAGTTCACACCAGAAAGTCCTGGAGAACAGAACGGCCAAAGAAGCCGTCTCTCCGGACTTGGCTGTCCAGGCAGTAGTGTTTTGTAAACGTGTGCAGCGATGCCCACATAGCCGCCTGACAGATGTCATTCAGAGGGACTCCCCGTCCCAAAGCAGTAGTGGCTGCCTTCGCCCTGGCGGAATGGGCGCGTAGCCCCACTGGAGGCTCCTTTTTAGCTAGAGAATAGCAGGCTTTGATACACAAAACGACCCATCTAGAGATTGTGTACGGCCCGACCTTTCTTGGCGCCCACGTAGCCAACAAAGAGTTGGTCATCCACCCGGAACTGTTTGGTGCGATCCAGATAGAAGGAAAGCGCACGTTTTGGGTCTAGACGGTGGAGCCTCTCTTCCTCTGTAAAAGGGTGCGGAGGCAGAAAGAAGGTGGGCAAAGTGATGGTTTGCCCGATGTGAAAGGAGGTGACCACCTTAGGAAGAAAGGATGGACGAGTTCTTAGGACAACTTTGTCCGGATGTACAGCCAGAAAAGGAGGTTTAGATGAAAGAGCCTGGAGCTCACTCACTCTTCTGGCAGATGTGATGGCTACCAGGAATGCAGTCTTAAGAGTCTTAGAGGACAGTTGTGAAGCGGCTCAAAGGGAGCGCACATCAAATAGGTTAAGACCAAATTCAAGTCCCACTGAGGCATTACAAAGGGAATGGGAGGAAAGAGATGGGTAATGCCTTTCAAGAAACGATTTACAACCGGGGACTTGAAGAGAGAAGGCTGATCAGGAAGCCTTAGAAAGACAGAAATGGCCGAAAGGTAGTCCTTGATAGTGCCCAGAGCAGAGCCCTGCTGGGCCAAAGAAAAAAGGAACAAGAGAACCTCAGAAAGAGGGGCAGAAAGGGGATCCACAGCCTTTGCTGTGCACCATGCCACAAATTTGTTCCATCAGCAGGCGTATACCGTTTTAGTGGAGGGACGCCTGGCTGCCAAGATTACATCACAAATTTCGGGAGGCAAGTCAAATGACGTCAACTGCCGCCACTCAATCTCCACGCAAGGAGGTGGAGGCTGGACAGGTTCGGGTGGAGGACCGTCCCCTGCTGCTGCGACAGAAGATCCTCCCGAAGAGGCAGTCTGATCGGAGGATCGATGGCCATGTTGAGCAGCTCGGGATACCAGACTCTTCGTGCCCAATCCGGAGCCACAAGAATGACTTGGGACCGGTCGCGCTTGATCTTCTTCAGCACTCTGGGTAGAAGTGGTATAGGCGGAAAGGCGTATAGAAGACCGCAACTGCACTCGCGACGAAAAGTGTCGCCTAGCGAGTGCCGCCTTGGAAATTCCAACACGCAGAATTGCTGACATTGCGCGTTCTCTTCGGTGGCGAATGGATCTAACCAAGGCTCTCCCCACTGCTGAAAGAGACCTTGCACCACCTCCGGGTGAAGACGCCATTCGTGATCCATCATGCACCTGCGGCTGAGTTTGTCCGCCCAGGCGTTCAGTGAACCTGCCAGGTGTTGAACCACCAGGGATATGCCCTGATGTTCCAGCCATGTCCAGAGGCAGAGGGCCTCCTGACAGAGGGTCCACGACCCCACCCCGCCTTGTTTGTTGCAGTACCACATGGCGGTGGTGTTGTCCGTGAACACCTGCACCACTCTTCCCCGGACAGAGGGAAGGAATGCTTTGAGTGCAAGACAATCGCCCGAAGCTCCAGAAGGTTGATGTGGATCTCCGCCTTTCCCATGTGGCCGCCCCATCCCAGACGTCTGTCACCACTGTGTGTTCTGGTTGGGGAAGGGAGAGGAATCTGCCGTTGACCCAATCCTGGTTCGTGAGCCACCACTGCAATTGTCGTGCAGTGCCCTCCGAGATCTGGACGCAATCGGACAGATTCCCCTGATGCTGCGCCCACTGGAACTTCAGGTCCCACTGCAGAGCCCGCATGTGCCACCTGGCATGATCGACCAGCAGGATGTAGGAGGCCATGAGGCCCAGCAGCCTCAGGGTCATCCTGACCGAAACCGGGGATAAGGGCTGAAAGATCGAAATCATAGCCCGAATATCCAGGACTCGCTGTTCGGGAGGATAAACCCGAAACCGCGTTGTGTCCAGAACCACTCCGATGAAGAGGAGCTTCTGAGAGGGAGTCAGGTGTGACTTCGGCACGTTGATGGAGAACCCCAGCGAATGCAGGAGGTCGGCCGTAGTCTGGAGGTGGGAGACGACAGCCTGGGGCGAGCCCACCTTCAACAGCCAGTCGTCGAGATAGGAGAAGACTGGCACCCCTGATCTGCGCAGATGAGCTGCGACCACCGCCATCACCTTCGTGAACACCCGAGGGGCGCTGGTAAGGCCAAAGGGGAGCACAGTAAACTGAAAGTGCTCGAGGCCTACCGTGAACCGCAGGTAACGCCGGTGGGCCGGGAGGACAGGGATGTGAAAATAAGCGTCCTGCAAGTCCAACGCTACCAACCAGTCTTCAGGGTCGAGGGAAGACAAGACCTGAGCGAGCGTCAACATTTTGAACTTCTCCTTCCGGAGGAAGCGGTTGACATTCCTGAGATCCAAGATAGGATGCAGGCCCTTGTCCTTCTTGGGTACGAAAGTAGTGGGAGTAACAACCACGACCTACTTCTGGGGCAGGAACGCGCTCTATGGCTCCCTTGGCCAAGAGAGCCGTGACTTCCTGTTGGAGAAGGCCCAGATGAACCTCTGACATGCAATGGTACTGAGGTGGCATGGCTGGAGGGGTAGCCTCGAAGGGGAGGGAATAGCCCCTTCGGACTATCTGCAAAACCCATCTGTCCGACGTGATGGTGCGCCAGTGGGAAAGGTGATGGCGGATCCTGCCGCCCACTGGCGTTTGATGGGCCTGAAATGTCGGACTAGGAAGGTTTGGAGGCTGCTGCAGAGGGGGGGGTTGGTGGACTGGCCTGCCCGTTGGCCCCCTGAACCACGGCGGTGGTTTCCACGTCCCTGGCCACGTGAAGGTGGTGCAGCTTGCACCGGCCTGTGGTTCTGGGTGGGACATAGTGGGGCACCCCTTCCATAGCCACAAAAGGGGGCGAAAAGCAGACTGCGCAGGGCGTGTTGAGAGGCCCGTGAGTCCTTGAAACGCTCTAGAGTGTGGTCTGCTTTGTCGCCAAAAAGGCGACGGCCATCGAAGGGCATGTCCAGAAGAGCGCTCTGGACATCCCCAGAAAAGCCAGTCAATCTCATCCAGGCGTAGCGACGAAGGGCTACCAACGTGGAAATCGTTCTGCCTAGAGAGTCGGCGGTATCCAGCCCACAGCGGATGGTAAACTTTGCTGCATCTCTCCCAGCGGCAATGGCCTGGGAGAGGACGGCCCGGGCCTCCTCCGGACACTGAGGCAGCACTTGCGCAACCGTATTCCACACAGAGTGGGAATAATGGCCCAATAGACATGCAGTGTTTACCGACCGCAGTCCCAAGCTGGCGGAAGAGAAAACCTTCTTCCCAAGATGATCCAGCTTCTTGGATTCCCTATCTGGTGGTGCGTTAGGGAATGCGCTCTTGGAAGTAGAAGCCTGGACCACCAAGCTTTCCGGGGTGGGGTGTTGGGAGAGTAAAGTTTGCTTATACAGAGCTATCAAATGAAGTTGGGTAACCATCTCTTCGTGGGGGCGTAGGCCCTTGCCTGTTTAGGACTAAACGTCTGTCTCACAAACTCTGCAACACTTAGGTCACTGCTTCACCTTCATCTGTCACTTCACTAATGTTGACAGAATGATCAGATTCGAAAAGAATTCTTTTATGATGCTGCATAAAAACTTTTAAGAGTAATGGATCAGTTTTACTTTTCCTTCAAGACCCCAAAATTGCAAGGGGCTACATTCTAAAATGCACTCCCCTGTATAAATATGAATGCCTTATTTTACTGCCGATAGTGTGTTACACATAAAGCACTGAAAGCCTCACGTAGAAGCGCTCCAAAACTGTAGGCAAACTCCAGAAAATTACTTTTTATCTTTACGCCCACTGCTGTCAGTAGGAACAAGTATTTAGGGCAAAACAACCCCGGCACTGTGCAGCTCTGTGCACCCAACCCCCACGCACTTTATCTTACCGCATGTCGCACCTCCCCCCATGTGATTGAATATAAGCCTAAAGCCCAGATCACATTGTGTCAGGAAAGCAGGGCATTGTGAAACATAAGTGAACGCACGCAGAAAATAAAATCGAAAAGCGGCTGCCGTTGCTCAAGGGCAACGTCCCGTGAGTGGTGTGGGCGGCGGCCGCCGGCCGCCATTGCGAATCAAATGAAAGTGAAAGTGCACACGGCGTGTGTCAGCATGTGGTGAAAAGCGTTTCGTTTCACATAGCTTTATTCGACAAATTAAGTCATAAAAGCATATAGGAACCATCCATCGTAAAAATACATGACCTAAAAAGATTATTTTTAAAATATATACAGTGTTGTAAAAAGCAATATATTAAAACCAACTTTAAAACATATAACATGTACATTTTATAATACATTAAAAGGACCTTCCCTTCAAGAGTATTTATGATTACAAAACTTGCGGGGCAGCTCATGGTTTAGCTCACTTATACATGTCGTAGGTAATTTGATCTTAAAGCCCACGACCACCCTAGATATTTCGCCATTGCTATGACAATAGGTGCTGTTGTATCTGAGCGCAGTATTCTTTCAGCCTCCTGTGCCCTTCTTGTACCTATGAGCTTACAGATTGGCCGTAACCAAACACGACGTGGTCTTTCGTATCCAACACAAACAAATAGTAAATGTGTCAAAGACTCAACACTATCTTTGCAAAAAGGACAAGTTTTATCACTAGATACTTTCCATCCCGCAGTAAAAGCTCTCAAGGGCAGAGAGCCTACCCTAAACTGGAAATACAATTTCCGGTCCAATGGCTTTGTAATGAGGTCCCAATAAGACTCCATCCTCAGGGTGGCTTTGGATTCCAAAAAAGAACCAGTCAGAGTGGAAGAATCACTAGATCTAAAAACATTGAGATAAACCCATTCCCAATACAACTCCTTCATACATTGTTTTGAAGGGAAGGCAGAATTTTCCGGATCATTCCACAACTGGATCATGCCAATATTAAATAAAATATCTCTAACTGTCCGTAGCCACTTTATAGAGTGATAGGTGTCGGCTCTAATTATATCCAGAAACCCTGCTGCATAACCTGCAAGTTCGGGTACACTCCATACTCTACGCCAATACAACAAAGGACGCAATTTCGCTACTGCTGCAATCGGTTTTCTCCCCAAATCATTCAATAATGGGCACATTGGGGTGCTTTGGGGTAGTCTAGTAATATTCCTCAAGAATCTATTTTCAGAGGATGTAAGCACCACCAGATTTTCACAGCCCCACAGCTCCGAACCATAAAGGGCTGAGCTAATAACTTTTGTGTTATAAATCTCCAGGGCAGGACTTATGGGTTTTGTATATGAGGTATTATATTCGAGTTGAACCGCCCCCGCGAGTTGTCTGTGCTTAAGGGATGCCAATTCTATCTGATGATTCCATTTCAGATTATTTTGGATGTTGACCCCCAGATAAGTGAACTCTTTTACATGTTCTAGCGGTCTGTTATTCAAAACAATTCCGCCCTTCAGTACCTTTTGTGTATTAAAGCCATCAATCTTGTTTTCGACACATTAACCTCTAACCCGCGCAATGAGCAGAACTCCTCAAATATTTTGAGGGCCTTTCGCAGTCCGCTAGGGGTCTTGGAGATAATTAAAGTGTCGTCCGCAAACAACAGTATGGGGATTTTTACTCCAGCTAAACTTGGGGCATCCGTAGGGGTAGAGCTCATACTACTCACTATTCCATTAATATATAATGAGAATAGTGTCGGGGCCATCACACATCCTTGTCTCACCCCTCTTTCCACAGGGAACGACTCAGTCACTTCGTCTTGATTCCCCCATCTTATCTTGGCACTATTCTCATCATGCAGCCTAATAATAAGTGACAAAAGCTCATGTGGCATCCCTAACTCATGTAGCACCTTCCAGAGTTTTGCTCGGGGAACTAGATCGAATGCCGACTTGAGATCAACAAATGCGGCGTATAATCTACCCTTGCCCAAAGTAACAGTTTTCCAGTAAAGCAAAACAAACCTAAACACCTGATCAATGGTGCTGGTTAATGCCCTAAACCCTGCTTGAAGGGGAGATAAAACATTGAGCTCGATCTGTACTTTATTCAATACCAGTCTCCCCGTAACCCTTTGCATACAGTCAATCAGACTGATTGGCCTGTAATTCCCGGGGCATGACCTATCCCCTTTCTTATAGACTGGTATAATTATTGCTCCTCTCCAGGATTCTGGTATTGGCGCCCCCTGAGCGATAGCATTTGTCAACAAGAGGATGTAACGGTTCTACTTGTCTCTATCATAAAGGAAAACATCCCCCGGTATGCCATCTGGCCCTGGTGCTTTTCCAGCTGAAATTGCCCTGAGTGCAATGTCGACCTCTTCCTCACAAAAGACTGGGCCTTGATATGGTGTAATGGTGAAGCCACCTTCATCATAGACTATTTTTGAGGCATACTGGGGTCTAAAGTGGGTCACCCAGTTCTTTTGGGAAACATGATTCAGGGGCTGCTGAGCCTCCCCTCCCCTCCCCCATTTGTAAACATTCCAAAATACCTTAGAATTTTTTGATGCGCAGGCCACCTTTAACTCAAGCCATCTTTTGTCATCCCAACTTCTCTTTGCTGAAACCGGAGTTCCTTTATAAACACTTCTTGCCTTACGTACTACTATAGGGTCTCCTACCTTAATGGCTTCCCCTAACGCAAGCCGAGCTTCTCTGCACTCTTTGTTGAGCCAGCGCTCACCTTTCTGTCTAAAGGCCTTTTTTTGTCTCCCCTGCTTAAAGAAATAGGTGCGCAAATCACCAAAAAAAAAAGATTATGAGTACTTGTTATTTCGTCTAGTCCATTAGAACTTTTCACCTTCCTTTCAAGTTTGGTGGTAGCACTATCCACTCCCTTCTTTATACAATCTAGTAATTCTGGTGTTTCGATAATTTGAGCCCATTTAAGACGTCGCATATCGTTCGAACAACTAACTTCATTTGCCACACTACTATCACTAGATCCTATTTGTGTCTTAGGCCCCCACGGGTGAGTAGTTATGCACAGCGGATTATGGTCACTTTCCTCCCTATCAATAACTACCATATCATTTAAAAGATGCCATAGATCCAAACTCAATACATAGTCAATTCTACTGGAGCTAAATCCATTATTAAAAGTCTTGGCCCAAACCTATCGGAGTGAGCACGCCCATTGACCGCCCTCAAACCCCTTTCCATACAGATAGTATTGATTTGAATGACCACATCTGTCCACTTTCTTATAGGATCCAGTTCCAGCTTCGGGATGCCCCAGAAAATATCTACATCATCTAGGTGGTTACCTCCCTCCTGGACTAGAGGCTCGAATGTCATGTTAAAGTCCCCAGCAATAATAGCTTTAGTAATTTCCTGGTAAGAATCTAGGTGAGCATCTAGAACGTCCAGGACTCCCGATTTCTTGCCTCTTGTGCCCCGCACATAGATGTTATAGATATCTATTATTTGACCTGCACTCAAAATCAACCTAACTACCTGGATGTCTTTACTTTGGATTTCCTTTATAGTTAACTGAAGATTTTGTCGCACCCAAATGGTCAAACCCCCAGATGGCCTCCCTTTTTCTCCCCTGCATGCTGGTATGTGATAGTTTAAGTACCCTTCACAATACAGTGGATTCTCTGCCCAGGTCTCTTGAAAAAGGCAGATATCATATTCTCTAATGAATGCATGCCATTCTGGAGAGACCATCTTTTTACTCAACCCTGCAATGTTCCATGACAGAATAGAATTCTTATATGGTGAAGTATTCCAAGTCAAAGCCCCATCTGTAGAGGGATGGGACAAATGACCCTCCATCGAACTACTGTCTGCCTGAGCTAGGCTGGCTAAGCTTAGCATGGAAGTCTGTCTCATTTCCACTGTTGAGACCTTAGGGTGCACAGAACTACCATTCTCATACACTTCATTTACTAGCAATGTAGGAGCTTTATTAAGCGGAGTAGATTGGGCCAATTCTGTCACCTGGTCTTGCGAGCACACAGGGTTCTTCCTTATGGTAGAATTCAGGATTATGCGGTCTTGTTTTCTTAATGCTGAACCCCTAGTGAGTCAATCATTACTATCCAACGCAGAGCTCCCTTGCAAACTGGTAGGCCTTTCTTTTGACAAACAGTTGCTGTGATCATTCGGAAGGAAGCGTCTAAATTGGATAGCTGAGTGGCCTGGTGATGTGGTGCGAAACTCGTGTAAAAAGATTTTCTACTAAATCTACATTTTTCATTAAAAGTTCAATACAATCGAAGGGATGGGTAGGTGAGGATAGCCTACGTGCTGAAACTATGTCATCCCTAATTACAGATCGGCAACCCCTAACATGCCTTATCCAGTGAATAGCCTTATTGATTACCGACTCCCTGTTCTCTATGCCACTTCGTGCATCATATTTTGGTACGTTGGTCATTAAGATTCTATTAGGGTTGGAAGTAGGATATGTGTTGGGTATATTCTTTACCACAGCACCATGCTGAAGTGAACTAGGCTGATTGTCCTTCTGCTGCTGTTCCACTAATCCAGGAGGGTTTCTAGTAGGTAATACAAGTACCCTCCTGTCGCCCAACCTCCTAGTACCAATGCAGTTACTTAAGACGGTATTCAGTAAATTATTAGGCATCAGCTGAGGTCGTGAGTTTCGACTGGCATTATCTAGCTGGGGAGAAGGCCTACTTAAGCTGGTATTACTGGCTAGTGTCAATGCTGGCCAAGTGCCTATTTCCCTCGCTGGAGTAACTCCTTGCTGGCGCACTGTATAACAGTCATTGTTTGCATTCCCTATCCTACTTTGGGTTAAGTCTAGCACCAGCGATTTAACCAGTAGAGTTAATTCCTCTATCGTACCTCTCATAGACCTCACTTCCGTTTTTAATGACATTACCAATTCCGTTAAATTCTGTCGACTAATGCCTAAGTCTGTGTCTACTTCCTGCCTTTGATTCGTTTCGGCCACAAGGACCTGATCTGGCATTAGCCTTTTGCCCTCATCACTAACTGGGTTTTCTAACGTTAGTAATGGCTGGAATCTATTTGAACACAGTACTTGGGGGTCTTCGTAATAAGTATCAGACGGAAGTATCACTGGACTGGCACTAAGATCTAATACCCTCTCCTCCTCTATTGCCTTATCAATACAGTTTACTAGGGCCTTAGTACTGTTTTGTTTAAGAAACATATCCGGTATTGACAAATTAGAAGGGGGGCACTGCTTAGATGTGTTTTTCTTCTTACTAGCTACTGATTTCTCCGAGGCAGGTTGTAAAATGACCTCGCATTCATTAATTAAACTATCGATGCGATCCATCACACAGTTACTACCCGATGATTTGATTGCCTTTTTCGCCCTTTTGTCCTTATTGCCCCGGCCAGGTTTCGCTCCCCCTGCCTCCCCGCCCTCTCCGCACTCTTCCAACTGTTTCCTTTTCTCCATCAGATTGCCTTGGCTACCCTGGTAACTGTATCCCACAAATAGAAACCAAAGCGTAACAATATTAGGCAGTATAGATTGAAAAGTACCAAAACTATTTGCTTTTGTAGGTCCAGGGGTTCATCAGAGCAAAAAGTACAATACCTTGGGACGCCCCTTGAGGCAGTTCTACTCCCTAGAGTCAGTTGTCAGAGGGGTGGCCCTGTCCTGTCTCTTCCTGGCGCTGACGGGCGCAGGACGGGCCTGCCCTTGGCCCGGGCTTTGCCCGGGCGCGGCCCGCGCGCGTCCCGCGCCACGGGAGGCGAGCCGCGCTGATGAGGACACCACTGGCCCCTCCCTCTCAGCTGACCGATGGGCGTCTGTGGCGGGAAAACACACGTTGCACTCTGGGACTTGAAGTCCCACCAGAGTGTGGAAGATGCAGCAGTGCACTCGCGGTGGCCTTAAAAGTAACTGGCCAAGTTCAGGAAGGCACAAAGGGATCGAGATGACACAGCCTCCGCTGGGGGGTCCAGGGACAATGGATTTGCCCGCAGCTTTCCTCAAGCGCGTAACGCACACAATGAAGCAAGAAGCACACACACAAACTAAGCGGGGTGGAGGGAGAGGGCAGATGAAAGGTGTAGCTAAGAAGCGGGCCTTTAATGGAATGCAGATTTTCTTGATATGAAAAAACAGCAGCTAGTGATGTTTGAAGGTAGTGGGGAGCACGGCCCATGTCCTGTATCTACAGGCGCTGCGTGTCCACCTCTAAACCTGAAGCTTTCTGGGCAAATGTACATCATCTGCTAAAGCTTTCAGCATCGACCATATACTCTGCCCACAAAGTTGAGTATATATTGAGCCCGTGGCAGGTCACTGGCTTTCTCTTCTAAATTCCGTCCTCCGGAGGGGCCTCACTCGTCCCCTTGCTCCTTTTGTGGTGAAAAGCAATCAATGTTTAGGTTGGGGCTCCTGCACCTAGATTAACAAAAGATGGTGACACAGATAGTGATCAAAGTCCTTCCTGCCGGACTGTTAAACGGATTGCTTGAGGGAATGTTTCCCACAAGGAAACAAATCATGGCAGCTGTCTGCTGTTTCCCACTCCCGGGGCTAAGCAAATTACTTTGAAACGCACTATTTTTTTTATATATATATAGAACGTTCGTTGTAGTTGTGCGCTTTTGAGCACTCGTGTGACTTTTCATTCCCGTGTCACTAGTGCACACGTATCATTTAATTAAGTAACAGTAACAGCGCTTAGACACATTAGGAATGTGGTATGAAGTGTTATATAAAAGACGAGTTATTGATATTATAATTTGAAACTCAGCCTTTGCTCTCACGTTGTAAGGACTCGGCAGTATCAAATCAGAGCCACATTTCAAATCTATTCTTCGCATTTCCCAAAAAAACACAGAATGATCAACGAGGCTATATATATATAACCCCTGTACAGATCTTGGCGCTCAAAAATTCATTAAACTGTTCATCATTCCACTGTACAATTTCATACCTTTCGTCTTCACAGTAATAGTATTAATGGCATATTTTTACAAACTCCAGAATACTGCAGACCTTGGGATGTCAACGCGCTGTAATTACCTAACAATGTCAATTTATAAATTAAGGATAAAAGGCAGAATCGGCGCTCACGCGATTCAACCCGTCCACACCAGATGTCAACAACGAGTGTTGAAGCCACTAAGCAAACTACTTTGAAACGCACTATTTTTTTAATATATAGAACTTTCGTTGTAGTTGTGCGCTTTTGAGCACTCGTGTGACTTTTCATTCCCGTGTCACTAGTGCACACGACCCTGCCCTCTGCAGATTTTCTGAAAGAGCAGTTGGTGGGTGAGTGGGCGTTTGGAGTGCCAAAGGGCCCGTGCGGGAGTGAGGTGGGAGGGCACTGTGGGCATCACTGGAGGTGGGCGAGAGGTGGCAGGGTAATGCGGGCGTCAGGAGTGCCAAAGGGCCCGTGCGGGAGTGAGGTGGGAGGGCACTGTGGGCATGACTGGAGGTGGGAGAGAGGTGGCAGGGTAATGCGAGCATCAGGAGTGCCAAAGGGCCTGTGCAGGAGTGAGGTGGGAGGGCACTGTGGGCATCAGTAGAGGTGGGAGTGAGGTGGCAGGGCGATGCGGGTATCAGGAGTGCCAAAGGGCCTGTTTGCGTGCGGCAGGTGGGGGGGGGCACTGCGAGCATCGCTGGAGGTGGGAGGGCACTGCGGGCATCGCTGGAGGTGGGAGGGCACTGCGGGCATCGCTAGAGGTGGGAGGGCACTGCGGGCATCGCTAGAGGTGGGAGGGCACTGCGGGCATCGCTAGAGGTGGGAGGGCACTGCAGGCATCGCTAGAGGTGGGAGGGCACTGCGGGCATCGCTGGAGGTGGGAGGGCACTGCGGGCATCGCTGGAGGTGGGAGGGCATCGCTGGAGGTGGGAGGGCATCGCTAGAGGTGGGAGGGCATCGCTGGAGGTGGGAGGGAGGTGGGGGCACTGCGGGCATCGCTGGAGGTGGGAGGGCACTGCGGGCATCGCTGGAGGTGGGAGGGAGGTGGGGGGCACTGCGGGCATCGCTGGAGGTGGGAGGGCATCGCTGCGCTTTGAGGGTCGGGCTTCTGTGAGCCGGGCAGGGCTCCCAGGCCAGGAAGGCACGGAGGAGTGCACAGAAGGCAGGCCTGGATCGGGATGAAGCCATCCTGTGCCAGGCAGAGCCAGCGGGTTTAATTAGCGCTGGGGCCGCCCCAGTGCCATCACCTCGAGCCCCGCGCACAGAACTTGCTCAGTTGCTCATCTCTTTCCTAATCCCCGCCTAAGCCCTTGGAAGAGCGGGAGCATGTTCCCCCTCGGCGCGGCTAGTCATGAGAACGCCAAAGACGCTAAGCTGCCGATGCGAGGCGCTGCAAAGGAAAGAGCCGTTCCTTCATGTCGGGGGGGGGGAGGAGGACTGTTGGTTCGGCAGACAAGGGGGTCCCAAGCGCCCCTTAAATCCCTTTTCAAGAAGACTCCACAAACTCCTAATGGGCCAGGAAGAGGCTTCCTTCTCCGGGCGGCAGCGTTGTCTGTGACTGACAAATAGGGTGAAAGAATGAAGCGGGAGCAGCGGCGTGCGGCCTATGTGCGCGCGCTGTTAGGGTGCCCGCGAGCGATGCACTTAATGAGCCATGACGACGGAGCGTCCCGCGAGTGGCGCGCGAGAGCGAGCACCAGGCCAGATGTTTTGAATTATCGCGCCCGTGTCTGGGCACGATAATTCAAAACATATGGCGCCCGTGCGGGTAACCGCAAGCAATAGGCCACACACGCACGAGCGTGTGTGTGGTGAGCATTTGAAAGCCCCTTACTAAAAGTCTCGCCAGAACCGCGCATGCGCGCTGCTACAGGCTCGACCTAAAAAAACACCGCCTGTCCTTGAAGAAACCTCAGGCAAGCACCGCCACCCACATCTTCGCTCCCTTTTCCTAGTTGCACCCACCCACCCCCTTCCTCCGCTGCACCTTCATCGGAAAACTTGCATAGTAAATATAGCAATAATCAACAAATGCCATCACAAGGGAAGGAAGAAACGCGACAGCTCGCCAATGGAATCTATGACGACACCAAGGAATGCCGCAACACCAGAGCTACATTCCTAGCAGTGAAGGAATGCCAACCCAGAGACCATGGCAGCACCGAGGGCGTGGACCTGAAGTGGGCAAGCAACCCCACGGCCCCTGCAGCCTTCAACTGGGTAGAAACGGAAGAAGCGCACTCTACACTTCACCTACCTACATGGCGAGTGTTGGGCACGCCTCAGTTAGTAATGTGCTCTGTTTAGTAGGCGAGGTCCCTTCATGTTTTTGGCAATCCACCCAGTATGTGGACACAGACCCTTTGCGGGACCGTCCACACAGAGCAGATAGAGGAACAAATGCCAGACAGACCACCCACCCAGGGAGTGGAACAGGTTACTGCAGCCACTCGGCACCCTACAGCAGTTTCCATCAGCAGCACTTCGCAGATGCCCCAAGCCACACTGTGCGCTCACCAGGATGGTGCAGTCCGGTCATATCAGAATCTACACTGTAAACATACCCTGCACTAGGCGATAGCTAATCTTTACAACACCTGCTGAGAAATAGGTCTGGGGCTTCGCTCTTATTACTGCGCAAAATACTGTAACATCCCCCACCCCACACACAAAAAACAGGCAAAAGTGGATTGGCATGACTATTTAGCAGCCCGCTGGCCTCCCAGCCCAGGCAGGGCAGAGCTGCTCACCCCGTTCAGACCGCGGCTCGTGGAGACGGGCGGCAGAGGGCAGCAGGGCAAGCCACCGCGACATGCCCACCAGCCCTGCGAGGTTCTCCTCACAGAGGCCCCCACCGTGCCCTCTCGTGTGCTGGCAGGATACTCATCTCAAGCCCATCATGGCTTCCGCATTGGTCAAGGGAGGCTTGCCGCATCCATTGGATGCCACAGGAACCAGGTGTAAGGAGGAGTGGGGGGGTCCGGGCACGCATGTTAAACCAGGGCAGGTATTTTTTATTTTTGTTACAGATTTCTATAGCGCGAACTCAACCCGAAGGTATTGGAGCGCTTTACCAGAGCACCGGTTACCTCACACAAGGACACATTCATTATTTGGCAGGCGTGGGGAAGATTAAGTGATTTGCCCAGAATCACAGGATGCTGAGCCAAAGCTCACACACCCGGGTCCCCAGCTCCAGGGTCGGCCGCTCTAGCCGTAAGGCTACATCCTTGACCTCCCCGTCCTAGGACCAGAATGCAAACGTGGTGTAGGTGCCATCAGAGTCTGAATAGCGCCCCTTCCTGGTTCTCGGATGGGCCCAGCACAAGGCGACAGAAAGGGGGTGGGGTATTACGCCCAGGGCCGTAGCTCCCATTGGTAGTAGCGAGCGGGAGCGGGGCCGGTTGAACGCTGAAAATAGCAGTATACTGCTGCCCCACCAGCAGTCGGGGGGGAGAACACATTATCTTGCTTGCACGAGGGCCCGTGTCACCCCACTGATTTCGCCTTGTCTCGCGCACATGCCACCACCCCGCGAGTGGATATGCTTGCCAGACGTTCTTATTAGGAACATCACTGATAACTGTGTGAACCCCAACATCACTTGGAAAGTGGTGGCCAGACATTGTCTTAAACGGTTCTCTCCGTAAAACCCTTACCGCGCGCGCGCAACCAAATTGCAGAGCGTCCCAAGTAAAAATAAATAGCGAATGGCATAAAAATAGAAACCATCGGCTTCTACTTGAACTCGGTTCAGGTACCACTATTGGTATTGATCCAGCGTGACTAATATAATTTCCTTTCCTTTGGACATGACATCCAGGTTGAAACACTCTTTTAACAACTATACCAATATGACGGTGGGGCCCATAACACCGCATAAAACGTTCACTCACTCAAATATTCCCTGGATCCCATCCACCTTCACCTGGGAGAAGAAGTTAATGACCGCTGGAAGAAAACGGGATACCTTTTTAAAGTCGACAAGATAATTTCTCAAACATCATACATAAGTAGTTTTAATCCTGTCGGTTTCTAAGACATCAAGGTATTCCGCTCTTTGGTCGATGGACCAACTAGTGAGAATAAGTTGATGGTGATTAAGACCAGCTCAATCACATTAAACCTATTAAAACATTTGCATTTATTACTGAGCTAAAGAACCACAGACTCGTAGTTTTAATTATAATAAAGTTTATCTACTTGTTTAAAATGCATGAATAAGTTTCAATTTTATTAATCAGTTTAATACATTTAATATCATTATAAGGAATAAAATTTAAAAGAATTCAATGCATACCCTTTTAGATGAAAAATAAAGTTCGTCACAGCAGATAAATTGCAGATCACAGCATAGAACTCCCAAAAACTGACTGACTGTCCCGCTAAACAGGCCTCCTCGACGGACCACCTATACAGGTTTCCCGCAACGTTCTCGTTCCTTCCCAGTCAGATTTAAAGTAAAAAGATGAATTACATTAAAAAAATAATGGCCTATGGAAAATAGCAGCAGCTCTCTAGCGTCAGCGTCCAGTGCTCAAAAATTATGTATGAATAGCGCTCCTCCTACTTAAGAGTAGGTCCTCTTATACCCTATTACTAGCTTACTAAACAGAAATGTTTCAATCTTTGGGGGCGAGATTCACGCTAATTGGTCCATTGGAGGGGTGGCAAGCATCTCCTCATTGCCCTCCTTGCTCAAACCAGTTCTGAAAATGTTTATAATTTTGTCCTTTCACACGGTTTTAGGACGTTACCAATCCGATTGACAGCTCCTCTTATGTATCTTCTTTCGTAACTTTATTTTAAACAGTTCATTGTTAATTCACAGCTGCATCTTTGGTTCTCATACATTCTCGCTGAGTCCTTCTTGGCACACATTTTGATGACAGGTCATGCTGACCTTGATCCTTTTCATTCTGGGCTCTATAAGCAATCACGTGATAGGTTTCTGCAGCTTTCCTTCCTCTTGGAAGCCATTTTGCACTTGCGCATTAAGCCCATCTGCCTCGGCAGCCATTTTTACAGCACGGCCTAGCAGGCCCGAACGAACAATCATGAAAACAAACACAATAACAGTTAAGAATAAGGAAAATAAGCCTTTTCGTTTCCCACCCATCATTCTACGTACCCCATTTAGGTGTTACCTAGCAAAAGCGACATGTAAAGCTAAGTTTACTTACCATCCGCATTCTTTTGCCACAATACAATTTACTACATAGCACAAATCATGCAGTATTATTCTAATTAGTATGCAAATCATTATGTTAATATTATTCCACTTTTACAATTGTAAGTAGGTTAATTTGCACATAAATTGCAAGTTACCAAAAACGTCTATAAAAAGACATAAAATGTTGATTAGTTGTCAAAACAATTAATAACGTTAATTATTAATATTAATATTAGGGGGTTCAAACATTTCTTATTTACCTTGCTCCATCAACTCCCCCCTTTGGTGATTTTTTTAATATCACCACAAAAACCCATGTTACACAATTTTTCAGATAGCATTGTTTCTTGTCCATTTGCTTCTTGTTAGTTTTACACATCTGTATACCTTTCATCTTGTCTTTTTGTTCTCTCATACATGCTTTCTTTTAGTTCTTCCAGTTCTATCTCACCTATTTCTCGTGCTTTCTTTATTTATCTTATTTTCTCTTTTTATTTTGTTTTGTCTTTTTCTCCTCTTGATACATATAATAATAAATTTCGCAAATAGCACCACTAAGATTACTACTGTTGCTGATATCAAAACTTTCCCTATAATAGAACTACCTATTTCAGTGAACCATTTTGGTATTGAGGAAAAACTCTTACCAAGTTTCTCCCAGGCATTTTCAACCTCCAGTGGAACAAGTTCTTTGTGCAAATTTGTAATATTCTTTATATACTTTTGTATATTTTCACTTTTATCTGGAATGTAAGTGCAACAATGTTGGACTTTCAGCATTCCACAGACTCCTCCCTCTTTTGCCAAAAGAATGTCAAGGGCAAGTCAATTTTGCATCACCATAGCGCTCATGGCAACCATCTCGATATTTACCATCAAGAACCCTCCAGCAGTATTCGTTGATAAACGATCTACTACTGTGGACAATTTCCGAATTTTAAATGCATTCAAAGATATTCCCACTGCTGGTATCATTGCTCCAAAAATTTCACCCACTATTTCTGAAAAACTATCCCTTTTTCTACGTGTGAATGTTTCACCCATTTCGTGTGTTCTACATGAACAATCTTTGGAAAGACCAGGCCTAAGTAGCATGACCCATACCAATGGTCCGGCAACCTGTAATAAGCTTTGTTTCCACAAATATAATAGATCCCTGGAAATATTGGATCTTTTCCTCCTTTGAATCCCCATCCTCCTAAAATTTTATAATTATCTCGGCAGTCACTGGAACCCACAAAATAGTTGTCATACCTAGTTCTATTTCTACTAATGCATAACTTTCCCTGTTGGGGCCAATCTAAAGTCATAGCTGCATTTGTCTTTTTCTTATCATTACTTTCTCCTTCAAATGCCCATAGGGGTGTTTTTGTCTCTTCTTCTATTACCTTTCTTTGAAATTTGACTCTTCTGCTTTCAACCATCTCTAAAAATACCTTTTCTTCCTTCTTTAACTCACAGGTAAGGTTGTGTTCATCTAATGTCAAAGCTTTATTTTCTAAGAAAAATTCACCAAACATCCTTGCTTCTTTCACCTTGTTCAATTCAGAAATTATAGGAATCTTTGCAAAAATCTTATCTATGTCAGTATAATAATATTCTAATCTACCTGTTCTATAAAACAAACTAGCTAAAACACTACATGTTATTCCATACGTCAAGGGAAGGTGATGATAGGTCGCACCTTCTGAAACAGACGCAGGTAATTGCATACAAACATAACAATCTCTCACATCCATTGTTGCTACATATTCATATAATAACTTTGTGAAGACATTCTTTGAAAAATCAGTTATGGATCTATCTTTATGTAACTCTGCACTATCTATTAATGTTGCTGTGTTCTGTATGTTAGCTTCCTTATCCTCCTTTGTGTTGTTCCCTAATATGGACGTTTCTTCTACAGCTAATCTAATTGGAATGGTGATCGCTAAGATAAGCCATACGAACATTAATAAACCTGTACAAAAGAAACACATTCTACACCATCTATGTAAAAACTCACATCTACATCTTCTATTCTCTATGTCTACCATCTTGTTCTATTACCTAAATATATATATATATATATATATATATATATATATATATATATATATATATATATATATATACAGAAAATGTGTCACCACACCTCAGAATGACGTTTCAGCCACTCTACTTTCTCACTTCGTCTCGTTTGGTACTCTCTTTAGTTCTTCTCAGAACTCTTTCTTGTCTTATTCGGGTTTTTTTTGTGTCCAGTCCGGCAAAAACTTATTTTTAATCTCTTCAAACTTGTTGCACTTCACTTTCACCCATTGGGTTGCAGCTTTGTTCTGGGTTCTCGTGAGTGATTTCTTCTTCCTTGATATCAGTCAATGCGATGTATAGCCATTCAGGTGACTTATATTTCAAATTAGCTTTCTTTACTCTTTTCGTTTTCTGTAATTGTTTTCCACTTTGTTTTCCTTGTTCCTTTTGACTTGTTATCTCGTTTACTTGTTCTGCATTATCTCGGTTTATGTTTATGATTTTGTATCTCAATCTTTTGACTTAGTGGGGCCAATTATCTCCTTTTCTCTGCCTTTTCGGTTCACTTTCTTTTTCTTCTCGTTCAGCTCTCCAAGTTCTTTTTCTTGGTCCTAGTCTGTTTTCTCTCTTCTTCACTTTCTTCTGATTCTGTTTCAGACCTTACTTCATTTCCTCTTATCTTGAATTTTATGATTTCACCTTCTTTGTCTAGCTCCGATTCTTCCTGTGTCTTTTCTGTTCGGTCACTTGTTTCTATCCCTCCTCGAGCTTCTTCAGATTTCTCGTTGATCTCTCTGTCGGTCTCTATATTTCCCTGTTCTTTTGTTTGTTGGTCTGTCCCTATTGCTCCTCGGGGTTCTTCCGATTCTTCTATCTTTCTATTTGTATCTATCCCTCCCTTGTCTATTTGGACACATTTTGAAGGATTTTAACCATAACCTGTGCTTGGCTGTTCACTGTCACTGTCTCTTGGTTCAGTTTCTTCGTTTATGATGTCAATTTTCCATTTATTCTTTAGCTTTTCATCACAATCGGATTGGTCTGTATCAGATGCTGAACTGGTGTCTGATATTTCCAGATGTCGACTTACAGGTCGATCTTCAAGTTCTGGAACTTTTTTTACTTCAGATTCTTCTCCTGTTGTTAAACTTGTACCTGGGTCTTCCAGATGTCGACTTACAGGTCGATCTTCAAGTTCTGGAACCCTGTTTGTTTCTTCTTCTGCATCGGATGCTGAACTGGTATCAGATATCTCCAGATGTCGACTTACAGGTCGAGCTTCAGGATCTGGAACTCTGATAGTGTGGCTGGCAGGTACCCAGTTTTTCACTCCTGCACATTTGACTGCAGTTGTCACCAGGATCACTTGTCGTGGTTAGTCCCAGCGAGGAAGTTTCTTCTTCTGTGGACTTTTATGCGGACCCAGTCTCCTGGATTCAAATCATGAGCTGGTTTTCTTTCAAGAGTGGTCGCATCCGGTCCAACCTGATTAAACACAGAATGTACCACATCAGCCAATCCTTTGCAATAATCCAATACGAGATCATCAGTTATAGTCAGCAGTTTGTTGACAGGTACATGTGCTTGTCTCATTGCTCGTCCCATGATTATCTTGTGGGGACTCAGACCTGTTTTTCTATCCGGTATGCTTCTGATGGGAGGGCATCTGGCCATTTGAGTCCTGTGGCTTGACACATTTTCCCTAACCTATTCTTTATTGTTCCATTCACTTGTTCTACCACTCCAGAAGCCTCTGGTCTGTATGCACAGTGCAATTTCTGTTGAATGCCAAGAGCTTCACATATCAGTTGAATTAGTTTGTTTTGAAAATGTGTTCCTCTATCTGTTTCAATCGTTACTGGAAAACCGTACCTTGGAATGAATTCTCTTAGCAAAAGCTTAGCTACTGTAATCCCATCATTCCTTCTGGTCGGGTAGGCTTCCACCCAACGAGAAAACAAACGACCACAAGAACATACCTCAGTCTATTGCTTGGGGGCATTTCTATAAAATCCAGTTGCATTCTCGTGAAAGGACCTCCCTCTCGTCCTATTGTTCCTAGGCTCACTACTGTCTTCCTTCCGGGGTTTATTTGTTGGCAGATAAGACATCTTTGACAAAGACTTTCAGCTATGGCTCTGAATTTTGGGTTATACCAGGTTTGTCTGAAAAGTCGATCATCGCATCCCTTCCAATATGAGCTTGTCCATGGTACATCCGTGCCATGTCAGAAATCATGCTATCAGGCATAACTGGTCTCTCATCTCTGTAAACCCAAACATCATCTTCCTCTCTTTTCGTGCATCCTGCTTTTATCCAGCTATCCTTTTCCTCATCATTTGCTGCTTCCTGTAACTGTCTCACCTCAGCCCATGTTTCGACAGGGTTAGTAAAAAGCAAAGGACATGAAACATGCTCTCTTTCTCTCCTTCTGTTCAATGAGACTACATTTTTAGCACAATACTGAGCTATCTCGTCGGCATACTTATTGCCCACGGTTATGTAGTCTTCCCCATTTTTGTGTGCAGTGCACTTTACCACTGCAATCTGTTTAGGCAGCTGTATCGCCTCAAGTAATTTTTTCACAAATTCACCATTTCTAATTGGAGTTCCTGCAGACGTCAAGAAACCTCTTTGGGACCAGATCTGCCCAAAATCATGAACCACTCCGAAGCCATACTGGCTATCCGTGATCACTGTGATTCGAACATTCTTTCCCAATTTGCATGCCTGAATTAGAGCAATTAGTTCAGCCACTTGGGGGGAACGTTTCCCTCTTAAACAAGATGCTTCCATTACTGTAGCTACTGTACATACAGCATACGCCGCACTCAAAACTCCTTCACTCATTCTCAAACATGAGCCATCCACAAACATCACATAATCTGATTCTTTCAAAGGTTCTTCTCTGATATCGGGCCTTGGTACATTCAAGCAATCATGGTCAACTTCATCTTTGTCTATCGCACTCTCTTCATCCGGCAATGATGTCGAAGGATTCACGCTTGTGCATCTGTCAATGGTTACATTGTCTGCACTTAAAATCACTTTTTCATACCTAGTCAGCCGACTATGTGTCATGTATTGAGTTTTGGTTCTTGTCAGGAGAACTTCGACTGAATGTGGAACATATACTCTCAGTGGGTATCCCATCACAATACCTTCACTTTGCTCCAGACTCACACAAGTAGCAGCTACTGCTTTCAGACACCCAGGCAACGCTTTTGCTACCGGGTCTAAAACAGCTGAAAAATATGCAATAGGTCTTTTCATATTTCCATGTTTTTGCACTAGAACTGAAAGTGCGCACCCATCTCTCTCACTACAGTACAGCTCAGAACCTTTTTCATAGTCAGGCATTCCCAGTGCTTCACACAGTCTCGCTTTTAGTTCTCTGAATGCTTTCATTTCCTCATCATTCAATTCAAATGGATCTTTAACATCCTTCTTTGTCAATCGCTGTAATGGTTTTGCAATTAGTGAAAATCCACTTATCCACTGTCGACAATATCCAACCATTCCCAGGAACATTCTTACCTCTCTTTGTGTCATTGGAGCGCTCATTCCTCGAATAATTTTTATTCTCTCAGTTACTTTTCGCACTCCCTTTTCAATTTTATGACCTAGGTATTAAACTTCCTGTTGACAAAACTGTAATTTTGTTGGGGACACTTTATGTCCTCCTCCTGCTAAATGGTTCAACAAAGCAATTGTGTCGGTAATACATGCTTCTCTGGTTTTTGATGCCACTAACAGGTCATCAATATATTGAACCATCACAGATTTTTCGGGCATTTTTAAATCTTCCAGCGATTTCTTTAAGATCTGATTAAAGATAGAGGGGCTTTCTGTATACCCCTGAGGAATTCGGCACCATGTCAAAATACACTCTCCGAACCTGAACGCAAATAATGGCTGGCTATCTGGATGTAACAGGATAGAGAAAAATGCATGGCACAATGACAGTGTACCATTCTGCCTCACGTGGAATCTGATACAGTATTACAGCAGGGTTTGGTACAATTGGACAACAAGGAACAACAATTTTATTAACCTTTCTTAAATCTTGCACTATCCTATATGTTCCATTTGGCTTTTTCAGTCCCATTATGAGCGAATTACATGGACTGCTCATTATTTCTATCAAAATTCCTTGTTCAATCATTTTATTAATTACGGGTGTTATTCCTTCAATGATTTCTGGCGTCAATTTATATTGTGGAATATATGGGTAGGTCGTTCCCTCCCTAACAGAAATTTTAACGGGGTCTACTCCTCTCATTAACCTAATATCTTCACCTGTAAAAACCCACACCTCCTGTTTCACTGTTTCTTTTAACTCAATTGGGATTTTTTCTACATCGAACAAGTCATTCACTCCTGACTCTAAATCTGCCATTGTCATTTTATATAGTACATCTTCATCTGGTGTCTGAAATGCAATCCCATCCGGAGTACAATAGATGGTGCAATTCATTTTACAAAGCAGATCGCGTCCAAGTAAATTTACAGGACTGCAATCACACACCGCAAATCGGTGCATTTCTCTGAACGGTCCAACTTTTACCTCTACTAATTTGGTAAGAGGCGCCTTAATTTGCTGGTTTGAGACACCAACGACTTGGATATTTTCACCTGAGAGGAAGGTTTGGAATTTCCACTGATCTAACAGTAGAACGGGTAGCTCCAGTGTCCACAAGGAATGTTACATTTGCACCATTCACTTCTCCATCCACAAATGGACCTGCCTGATCTACCTCTAGAGTTGCGCCAAGCACGCACTCTTCTTCCTCTCCTAGGCACCGTCATAAACCTTCATCCGATTCATTCCCGTCCTGTCGTAACCAATACTGCGATATCGCAGCTGCGCGTGGCAATTGTGTTACCTGCTCTCCTCCGTAGAATCCGGTCTCTGCACTGTATCTCTGTGGGTTTACACTCTTGGGAAGTGGTGGTTGTGGCACCTGACTCTGCTGAGTAACTACCTGCGGTTTCTGCAGCTGTTGGTAACTCACCTCACTCTGCACCTGTGGATTTAATGATTGATTTTCTGCATTAGCTTTTGCAGGAAACTTACACTCGTTTCTCCAATGCCCTAACTTTCCGCAGTTGTGGCATGGCCACTTTTTCTTTGCTTCTTCTATACTCATTTGGCCTTTGCCTTTACCTATATTCGGTTTGGATTTAGTTTGTCCTGTCTCATTAACCTGATTATTCAGTTGAGCTTCTTGTTTTTCTGCAACTTTCACTTGTGCCCACATTGCTTTCTCCTTTAATTTACGCTGTCTACACTCAATGTCATCACTACAATACTTAGCATACCTCAACACTTCGTCCACTGTACTATTCTGCCAGCATATCATATGCTGTTTAATCATTTCACTTATTTCTGGTTTCAGCCCAATCAGTTTCTTTGGGCGGAATTTTGTTTTTCAAAAAGGTAATAACTTGATCATATTTCCTCATAACCTCTGGTCCTGGCGCTCCTGTTTTTGCGTCTCTGGGGTATTCTACAGTTGGCCAATCAATGGTAATTTTACATTCTGTCCATAAATCGTCTGGTACTACAATGTCAAATAATCCATCCAAATCTACCCACAACACCTTCGAAACTTTGACAAACCTTTCCACTTGTCTGTACCATTCTACAGGTTTTTCTCTTAATTTTGGAAAGTCATTTGTAAATGACAGTATGTCTTGTCTGGACCAGGGGACATGTACATAACTACCTCCTGGGGTTTCTCTCATTGGATACTCCCTTACAACCAATTCCTTGTCTGTCACCGCAAAAGCCAAAGACGCTTTGTCAGTTGTTCTCTCATTCCTTTTAGTTCACCTGCTTCTCCATCTGTCCACATCACCCCACTTTCTCAGCAAAACAATCAGTTCTTTTATCTGGGTTAACCGTCCTGATGTGTTCAGATTTTCTATATCTTTCTCACAAAAATCTACCCTATACGGTTTCTGCAAACTCCTGACTTTTACAAATTCTACTCCTAGTTAATTCGCTGTCTCTTCCAGTTCGTCATGTAAATTTCTAGCTCTCCAAGTAATGCTCTTGCACAAGAACATTATCTCGTCGTCCTGATAGGTCTTCAATTTTTCTGTACCAATGGTTCCTAAAATTAACTCTTCCATATCTATCTTTAGCCTAATTACATCTAATGGTTTCGGTTCGGTCTCTTTCTTTTGCAAGTTTCTCATCCACTCATTTAATTCATCTGGAGTTGGACCTACAGGTGTACTATTTATTTCTATCCAATTTCTATTCCTTTCTGGTGTTTCTGATGCAGACTCAGTTCCCATAGGAATTCTCCTTATTTCACTTTCATTTACTGTCAGGTTAGTAGGTGGGCTCGGTCTATATGAATTGACCAAATTTCTTCCCCCTTCAGTTTCTAGTTCCATCCCTTCTCTCATTCTTTGCAAATTTGAGTTCATGGGGATAACTAAGGAATGTTCATCTATTTTCTGGTTCTCAAAAACTGGTATTACTGGTCCTATTGTCACTGGCACAGTCACAGCTTCCATGTTCATTGTTAACTCTTATTTTCTCAGTCAATTCTCTTGTAGTTTTTGCTAACTCCGCTGCATTGTCACCGTCACATTTTTCACTTTGTGGGGTTTTTAGCTGTTCATTTGACCTATTTATCTCATATCTACGTTCTGGACTTTTATTCCTCCCAGTTTCCATTGGCGGTGCATTGGGTGTCACTACCGCTGAATTCTGTTGATATGGAGGTGGGTTTCTGTTTAAAATATCTTCCAGCAACTCATCCTCTGTCTCGCTACCTCCATACCCGTACCTTTCTGTAACTGTATGTTTCTTTTTCTCTGTACACTTCTTTCTTGTACCCTCTTTAACTGTAAAAGCTGGAAACAAACCTTCTGTCATATTAGCATATCTCCAACGCTTCATTCTGTCCTCATGATTCACTCCCCACAACCTTCCAGGAACAAAACCATGATTCTTTGCACCTCTGTATCTTTCTCGTTCATACATCTCATCTTCCCATTCACCTAACGCTTCAAATTGTGTCGGTCTAGGTTTTGGCTCAAGCTTCGTCATTTTCTCTCTCAAATTTCGAAGTACGGCTATGCTAAACGAACCATTCTCTGGAAAAGCCAATACTCCATCATTTTGGGTATATTTTGTCCAATTTTCTAACCAAATGCAAGTATGATAACCGTATTTCAGCATCATATGCGAAGCTGGTGTTTTCGGCGGAGGAATTACCTGTCCCTCTCTAGTCACTACCTTTTTGTCTTTCTTAAAGAAGTTCTTAATTTTCGCCATCCATGACGGTTTCTCTCTACCATATTCATAATAAGCCATATTTCACGATTTCTTTCCCTTCTGCAAACTCGTAACTCAGCTCTGATCTCTATGTGCTATTCGGACCTATCCCAGCGCGTCTCACACCAACGCACCAATCCGAAGCTTCTACGTCACTGCTTTTCAGACCTATCCCAGCACGTCTCACACTAACGCACCAATCAGGGCATTTTCCGTGTTTCTAGTGCACTGGCCAATCCCAGCGCGGCCTTTTGTCAACGTCAGTTCTGCTCCTGACCCCTCCTTTACAAAATTTATCGGCAATTTGTTCTCAACTGTTTCTGGTTAGTTACAACATTAAAAACACATTTCCATTGTCTGTTTTCGCTAAACAAAGTGATAGTTTACTCTATTTTGCAAGAATACAGTTTTGTTCGATAAGTGTAGCACTTCCCTCTACCTTACCCTTCTTTCAAGCAAGGGGTAAACCCGTTTCTCTGGGGATAAAACACGTGGAGACTACACTGCTCCTGAGAATTAAGGCCAGAGTTTCACAAGAAAACCAGTTGCTATTTCACTCATACACGTTTCATACAGAAAATGTCCCTATCATAACATAGCCTGTGTTATCACCAATTTGAAAACCAAACAATGCACTATTCCATGTGACTTCTCTTGCCACAATGTGTCCACTTCCTACTTCCCGGAAGCCTCAAAATTTCCGACTTGCATATAACATAATACACTTCGACATAAAGTGTTAGACATGAAATAATCAATAATCACCAAACTAATCTATAGTAACCATAACTCCGCTACCAAGAAATCTGATCCAGCGCGACTAATATAATTTCCTTTCCTTTGGACATGACATCCAGGTTGAAACACTCTTTTAACAACTATACCAATATGATGGTGGGGCCCATAACACCGCATAAAACGTTAACTCACTCAAATATTCCCTGGATCCCATCCACCTTCACCTAGGAGAAGAAGTTAATGACCGCTGGAAGAAAACGGGATACCTTTTTAAAGTCGACAAGATAATTTCTCAAACATTATACATAAGTAGTTTTAATCCTGTCGGTTTCTAAGACATCAAGGTATTCCGCTCTTTGGTCGATGGACCAACTAGTGAGAATAAGTTGATGGTGATTAAGACCAGCTCAATCACATTAAACCTATTAAAACATTTGCATTTATTATTGAGCTAAAGAACCACAGACTCGTAGTTTTAATTATAATAAAGTTTATCTACTTGTTTAAAATGCATGAATAAGTTTCAATTTTATTAATCGGTTTAATACATTTAATATCATTATAAGGAATACAATTTAAAAGAATTCAATGCATACCCTTTTAGATGAAAAATAAAGTTCGTCACAGCAGATAAATTGCAGATCACAGCATAGAACTCCCAAAAACTGACTGACTGTCCCGCTAAACAGGCCTCCTCGACGGACCACCTATACAGGTTTCCCGCAACGTTCTCGTTCCTTCCCAGTCAGATTTAAAGTAAAAAGATTAATTATATTAAAAAAAATAATGGCCTATGGAAAATAGCAGCAGCTCTCTAGCGTCAGCGTCCAGTGCTCAAAAATTATGTATGAATAGCGCTCCTCCTACTTAAGAGTAGGTCCTCTTATACCCTATTACTAGCTTACTAAACAGAAATGTTTCAATCTTTGGGGGCGAGATTCACGCTAATTGGTCCATTGGAGGGGTGGCAAGCATCTCCTCATTGCCCTCCTTGCTCAAACCAGTTCCGAAAATGTTTATAATTTTGTCCTTTCACACGGTTTTAGGACGTTACCAATCCGATTGACAGCTCCTCTTATGTATCTTCTTTTGTAACTTTATTTTAAACTGTTCATTGTTAATTCACAGCTGCATCTTTGGTTCTCATACATTCTCGCGGAGTCCTTCTTGGCACACATTTTGATGACAGGTCATGCTGACCTTGATCCTTTTCATTCTGGGCTCTATAAGCAATCACGTGATATGTTTCTGCAGCTTTCCTTCCGCTTGGAAGCCATTTTGCACTTGCGCATTACGCCCATCTGCCTCGGCAGCCATTTTTACAGCACGGCCTAGCAGGCCCGAACGAACTATCATGAAAACAAACACAATAACAGTTAAGAATAAAGAAAATAAGCCTTTTCGTTTCCCACCCATCATTCTACGTACCCCATTTAGGTGTTACCTAGCAAAAGCAACATGTAAAGCTAAGTTTACTTACCATCCGCATTCTTTTGCCACAATACAATTTACTACATAGCACAAATCATGCAGTATTATTCTAATTAGTACGCAAACCATTATGTTAATATTATTCCACTTTTACAATTGTAAGTAGGTTAATTTGCACATAAATTGCAAGTTACCAAAAACGTCTATAAAAAGACATAAAATGTTGATTAGTTGTCAACAATTAATAACGTTAATTATTAATATTAGGGGGTTCAAAAATTTCTTATTTACCTTGCTCCATCAGTATCTACCGAACTCCCTGGCCCGAGCTTGATCTGCAGACACGTAGGTGGGGGGAGGGGGCGCCGCTGGGCAGTCACAGGCTGCGGATCAGTGATAAGGGGTCAATAGAACAGACAAGAGCCCTCCTGTAGGTCAGGTTTACACCATCCCGCGCCTCCATTCAGTAAAACACTATTGCGAGGAAAAAAAATATACAGCACGTTGTTTTAAATTCGCACGTTCAAACCCGGGTGGGTGCACTCAGACTCATGAGCTAATGCAACATCAGCGCCTAAAACGAATCCTTATTTTCGAGGAGCGCAATTAGTCTGGAAACCTAGACATCGATATTAGAATCCCGCAACGAGCCTCGGGAGGGGTCAGTGGAGACCCCCTCCCTCGGTCCGTACACGCGCCACACCCAGGACGCCCCTGCCCCACAGTACAGGCAAGCGTGAAAGGAAACTACAAGCCACGGCCAGCCCGAGATGTGCAAATAGAAAACGAAAAAGTAAGGCAGTGCAGCTATTTCTCTAGTTTTTAGCACACGGAAGGACTAATTGGGCGTTATTACCCGTAGCTAAAAATGCCCAAACCATGTAAATCGCGACAACCCGCAAAACAGCACTAAAACTCAAGCGAGACGCCAGGTAATGGCTTCCAAAGCGAGGAGCAGAGCCCGAAAGGCCGCAGTCCATCTTTAACATAGAACAAGGCCTCTAGTGCTTGGACAACGTTAACTTTCTGCGCGCTGCGTCCCGGGTGTGTTTTTGTTTAAATCGAATTCTGCTGCGACAAACAGATTTTCAAGATACCACGCCTATTCATCAAAAGGAACATGTGCTCGGGGGACCCAGAGGGCGGACTCTGGCCCGAAGGCGAACAGGACAAGTGTTACATCGCCCGAGTTTGCTAAAATAACCAGTTAGTCTGTGCCAAAGGCAGTGCACGCATGGCGCTAGCTCATTTGGTAAGCATCTTTGGGTGACTTGGCCGGGGGACTCGGCAGAATGCAAGGCAACAAAAACAAGAAAAGGATGGGTGCAGGCGCGTAGTGGTGCGCGCGCGCACACACACACACACACACACACACACACAGCGTTTCCCTTGCGGGAGCGAGCAGGGGCACCAGATAATTACAAACATATGTCGCCAAAGCTCGCTCCCGCAAGGGAATCGCCAAACGTGCACGCGTTGCCATTGAAAGCAATGCAACGCGTGCACGAAAAAGCGAATCAATTCCAAGAGGTCTCTTCCTATGCATCGCATGCGCGCTGCGTAGGCGAGACCTAAAAAACTGAAATATGTCAACTTACATAGGAGGCCAACATGATGCTAACACTTTAGCACGTGTCTAAAATGTCACACTTTCTAATAGAAAGATATGAGAGTCTGCAGGTAAGTACATGATTAAACAGAGGAGGTTTAAACAGGCTCTATCACAGTGTTCACAACAGTTTGCAATTATTATAATAACCTGTATTGTATTTTATTGTATTGTAATATTTCTATAGTGCCTACTAACCTACTATGTGGGAAGTGTTTCTGTGTTGTGAGTGAGATGAACAAATGTGAGATACAGGCACGCAGTTTATGGTTTCATGAAGCTGGCAGTTTTAGCAGCTCTGCAGGTCCCTAATGGTATTTCTAAGGAATCATAGTCCCCTTCGCTGGTTACTGCACTGGATTGTCCATTCTGAGATGTTGCTTAAGATTATTGGTTCTGAGCAGATATGGGTTAAAGGCAGAAATGGTGGAGAGATTTGCTGGGATGGACTTTGCTAAGATCATCCCATATCTGATTATCTTTGTGAGATGTCAAGAAATGGTTGTAGTAAGTAGCTAGTTGGGACCTGCAGTGGTGGACTATAATAAAGTCCTTCATTGGCCAGTGGCATGTGGTAGAAGTCTTCAGTTATTCAGTGCCTGTTTACTTGGTGATGGGTGATTTATTTGCTGTGGACTGGTACAGGACTGGACGATGGGCTAGCCCCTAAGCAACTTTGTGTTATTTGAGGGTAAGTGTGTCAACCAGTAAAAGGAAATTATTATGCAACCTGCATGAACTACCATTGACTTCCCAACCTCTGAGTGTTGTGGTATTATTAGTGAGTGTTAAATATCGTATCTGTATTGTATTTGTATTGTAATAGCTTTATATAGCACGTATCACCCCATAGGAGGTATTGTAGCTCTTTATGCCAGGCAGCACGTTGCTACAGAAGCCAGGGTTAGAAGTTTTTCTCGTTTTTTATTGTTGGTTAATTGGAATTAGTCTTGTGCTCTTAACGAAACCATATCATGTATTTACTCCAGCTTCCATGTGCTAGAATAAATTAGTAAAGGTTAGCTGTGATCTTTAATGGGAGGGGGTGGGGTATCTGGATTCATGCATCGGTTAGTGGCATTAATAAATGAGCTACAAGAGATTAGTTATTATCAGAATGCAGGGGAATGACTTAAGCCAGAGGTTGTGATCTTTGAAATGAGTTGTGAGCAATTTACACAGATATATTAATAGGGTTAAGGCAAAACATGTATGTGACAGAGTAGATTGTGCCTAGAGAGGAGGTACAGAGGATGGATAGGAAGGAAAGAGTTGTTTGAAATAAAAAGGCGAGTCGGCAATCAGAGGTTTTAAGTTAAGGTCAGTTTTCATGCAGTATTTTTAGGGTTATTGTGGAGGCTTTTTGAGATTACATACAAACCTGTAGAAAGAAAACATTATTTACATGTGTTGCAATATCACTTAGGCACACATTTCAACATTTTACAACAGGAAAGTGGGAGATTTTTTTTTAATAACATACTTTATTATGTTTTTGCCAACATCGTGCTTCATGAGCCATAATATACACGCACAAGCAGAGATGCAGGATTGCCATAATTAAACAGTATAGTATTTTGTGACTGAACAATAAACAAGCTGCGAAGAAAATAAAAAGGCCAATATCCAAGAAAACTGTCTGTGTCCCTTTGTCACGTCCCCAGCTGACAATCCCTGTCGTCAACCTATTGGCGGTGGGTATGTTCTGAGTTTTAGCCATAAAGCATTACCTCTGAGTCTAATAATACAGACCGTGATGACGGTGGGGCCAGGACAATGCCTCGGTAATCGGCCCAGTGCTTCCATATGCGTGTATGTTTTTGGGGGCAACCTCTAGCCCAAAACACTGGCTCCTTCAGCCCCATACAGAAGTCCATCCCTCTCTTCCAAACGCCCAGTAGGAGTGGGGATTCTGCTTTCCAAGTGCGGGCTATGTCCTGTTTGGCAAGGGTAAGGCCAAGGAATAGCAAGTGGTGCTTATACCTGTTCCCACCTATATCTTCTGAGATGTGTAATAATGCAAGCCGTGGTGTGCTGTGAAGGTTCCAACCCAGTACCTCAGCCAGGCACCTGAATACTCCCTTCCAGAACCTGTCTAGGGCAGGGTAAGTCCACACTGTGTGTAGGAAGGGGCTTCTTCTCCACTGCAGCGTAAGCATTCTGGGGAGGCTATGAGCCCCACCTTCCAAAGCCTTAAGCATGTGTAATACATTCTGTGCAAATATTTAAGCTGAATCAAGCGCAAGCGTGTGGAGATTGCTGCCCCCCCTCCCCCGGGGGACTCTAGAGCCTCCCTCCAATCATCATTGTTGATGGGACCTACATCTGACTGCCAGGTCTCTGAGTGTCTCCAATGTAGGGGGGGCACTATGGGAACTAACGTCTGATATATTTTGGAAATGTTATGTTCCCCTAGGTCCCCCATGAGGAGCTTTCCTTCTAGTGGGCTAAATTCGGGAGGGCCATAAGATTAAGATATGGTGTCAGTGAGTGACGGAATTGTAAGTATTTATAGAATTGGGTGCGGGGCATGGAGAATTCTTCTTGTAATTCTAGGAAGGATTTGAGGGTGCAGCCATGAAGGACATCCCTCAGGCAGGATATCTGAATCCGGTCCCATCCTTGGAAACCCTGTAGGTGTTGTAGTTGGGGGAGGAGTCTGTTGCACCACAGTGGGGCCTCCCGCGTGAGGCGGTTCTGCCAGCCTATACGGCAAAGGGACTGACGCCATGTCATCAATACTACTTTAGTGGCTGGGGGGAGAGCCTGTATTTGTATAGTGAGGGGTCCCCCAGCAGCCTTCTCTCTACAGCATACGCAGGTTTGTCCCTAGAGCCGTACCACCAGTCATTTAATACTTGGAGGTGTGAGGCCGCATAATAAGACGGGATGTCGGAAGTGGCAATCCCCCCACAGTATGTTGAAAGAAAGCAGGTACAAAGAGACAGTCTGAACACCCCCCTCCCCGCCCCCGGAAAGTGTGAGATTTTGAAAAACAAATTGGGGGAATGTGTTTTCGCTATTGACTTTTATTGAACTGGAGGAAATTTCAGGCGGGAGAAAGCTAAAATAAAGCCTTTTAGGCTTCAAAACTCTAGTCTCCCACCTGAATCAGGTCTGTTGGCATGTATGACTGTAGGTGATGACAAAACCGAAGCACACGCAGCACCATCACCTAGGGGAAATTACACTTAGAATAAAATGCTTTCATTTTCTCATAAAATCCAATGGAAGGACATGAAACAGGAATGTTGAGGTTTAAATCTTTTTGCTAGAGAATCTCCACCCCTTTTGGAGGGATAAGGAGAACAGTCTGTATAATGAATTTGTGTAAAGTAAATGAAGTGCGAGATCCTGCATCCAGCTATCATGCAGCCTTCCTGTAGCAGTCATGAAACACAAAGAAAAGGTCTTGCAAAGAAACGTCCTCGGATGATAAAAACTGCAGACCCACCCCTCACACCCTCCACCCACCTAAGCTGTCTTGCTCAGGACACCAATCAGAAGCCCCTATCCAACAATACACTCATTCAGTTTTCAAGGGGAGCCTGTCTCCACTCTTTCAAATTTCGGTGCTAGCCCACACCCTCATGCCACAACAATAAAGGCAATACACTTCCAATCTAGGGAGGTATGCAATTCAGTGCATGACCTGAACTGCAATATATTAATGCCAGGGGAGGGAGGGGCTTGAGTTCGGGTGTGGGCCCTTTTTTCTGATGGCTGGGATACCCAAACTCCCAACAGGAGACAATCTATGGAAACATTTCAACATTCATACACCCATACACACAACATCATAAGTCAACAGTTAAAACCCAAAACAATGACATTCCCTTAAAAATTAAAGTTAAAATGGAGTTCAGGTTGACTATTTCGTTGACAGTGATAAACCACAAAACCTAAAAAGAAGTGAAATTTTAAAGTTCAGATACTACTTTCAGCTAATCTGCCACCCCAGTGGTACTAACTCAGCCTCAACTCCCACCTCACCACACACTCTCAGAAACATGAAACAAAATCTGTTGCTCATAATAACACAGTATACAATGTACAATACAATAAATTGCCTGTTTAATGGCTACACATGGATGAAGTCCAAATTTTAAACACAACAGAACAACACATAAAATATAGTCACTTGCAAGTAAGTATGTCCAAACGTTTCGTAATCATCCCCAACATACACTCTAAACATATCACACAAATTACTACATTAAAAAATATGCAATCCACTGTATTTTAACTATACTAATTGAACAAGTTACTTATCTTCAGTAACGCAATACGCCTGCGTAACGGTAGGTACCATCGGTTGGCTCTGCATGGCGTCGTCGACATGGTCTGTGCCAGAAGTGAAATCTGCGTCACACATATAGGCGCCACCTTGGCACACTAGTCAGTTACTTGCCAGAAGTGAAATCTGCGTCACACATAGGCGCCACCTTGGCACACTTAGGTCAGATACTTTTCACGACTTTCGAAGCGCGGAGCCATGAAGTGTACTGACATCGGTGTGTTTGAAAACTAGGGCCCTGAAAGGGATCATTCCTGACCCTAGATACCTGTCCGCAGAATGGGTGGGTCAGTAAGGAATCTGCAGCTAGATCATGTCTCTACCAGATAAGGCGATACCGAAGGTAAGTAACTTGTACATCTGACAGAAACATCTAGCCGTATATTCCTTACCTTTGAATAGATCCCCAAGCAATACCATCTCCAGAGGAGGGACTGCAGAGAAGTTTATACTCTAAAATCCTGCAGGACTGAGCGGCCAAAATGGCTGTCCTGTGAACTTGACTGTCTAGGCTGTAATGCTTGGCAAACGTGTGCAGGGATGCCCACGTTGCCGCCTGACAGATGTCCATGAGTGGTACTCCATGTTGCAACGCAAGGGTAGCAGCCTTAGCTCTGGTGGAATGAGCCCTTAAGCTTTCAGGAGGCTGCTTTTTTGCCAGTGCATAGCAAATCTTAATGCAGAAGATGACCCACCGTGAGATGGTCCTCTTCTGCACCGCCCAACCTTTCTTTGCTCCAAAGTACCCCATGAAGAGTTGGTCGTCAACTCTTTTGTGCGGTCAAGGTAGAACAACAGCGCTCTTTTTGGGTCCAGGAGGTGGAGTCGCTCTTCTTCTTCAGAGGGATGTGGAGGAGCCTAGAAAATGGGCAAGGTGACAGATTGTTCCACATGGAATGGTGTTACCACTTTCAGAAGGAAAGAGGCCCTTTTGCGAAGCACCAACTTTTTAGGGAATATTGTGAAGAAGGGAGGCTTGAATGATAAAGTTTGCAGCTCACTAACCCTTCTGGCAGAGGTAATTGCCACCCAAAAGGCTGTTTTGGTGGTGAGCAGCCGGAGGAGACAATTATGCAAGGGTTCGGAGGGAGCACACATGAGGAAGGTGAGAACCAAAATAAGGTACAACTGAGACATAATGAAGGGGGCAGTTGGGAACACATGTACAAGGCCTTTCAGGAATCTATGTACAATGGGTGATTTAAATAGGAGGGTTAGTCTGGAAGCCTCAAGAAGGCAGAAAAAGTGCCCACAGTAGAGCCCTACTGGGCAAGAGTCAAAATAAAAAGCAACACATCAGAAAGGGAAGCAGAAAGAGGGACAATAGAATTTTCTGTACAATATATTACAAATATTTTCCATCTGCAGGCGTATACTGTCTTGGTGGAGGGACGCCTGCCTGGCAAAATAACATTACAGACTTCGGGAGGAAGGTCGAATGCAATCAATTGCGCCGCTCAATCTCCAAGCAAGAAGTTGTACAGTTGACTTGTTCATGTGGAGGACCCTCCCCTGTTGCTGTGACAGAAGATCCTCCCGAAAGAGCAGCCTGTTCGGAGGATTGATGCTCACTTGCAGAAGCTCGGGATACCAGACTTTCCGTGTCAAATCCGGAGCCACAAGGATGACTTGGGTCAGGTCGTTCTTGATCTTCTTGAGAACTCTGGGCAGGAGTGATATGGGGGGAAAGGCGTACAGGAGGCCTGAGCTCCGTTCGAGACTAACAGTCTCAGAGCGAGAGCCACCTTGGAAACTCCAGCACACAAAACTGCTCTCATTGCACGTTCTCGGCGGAGGTCAACAGATCAAACCAAGGCTCTCCCTACTGCTGAAAGAGACCATGCGCCACCTCCGGATGGAGACACCACTCATGACCCGCTAGGCATCGACAGCTGAGTTAGTCCACCCTGGCATTGAGAACCTGCCAGGTGTTGAACCACCAGGGATATGTCCTACTGTTCCAGCCAAGTCCAGAGACGCAGGGCCTCTTGACAAAGGGTTCACGGCCCCACCCCGCCCCGTTTGTTACAGTACCACATGGCAGTGGTGTTGTCTGTGAACACCTGCACCAGCCTCTCCTTGACGGAAGGTTGAAAGGTCTTTAATGCCAAACGGATCGCTCGGAGCTCTAGAATGTGTATGTGGAGTTTGGATTCTGCCGGAGACCATAGTCCTCTAATCTCCACCTCTCCCAGATGAATATGTGTCGTTACTTAGCATACCAATACTTCGCATGTTTTTAGTATGAAGTTTTTACTTCGCAAATACTAGTACTACGTTAGTTTTTGCTGTGCATGCTTTTAGTTCGCAACTGCTTAGAAATGTAATTAAAATGTAATTAAAATGCTTTTTATTCGCAATAAAATATATCGCATACATATACATCGCATTTTTTTTTTTTTTTATTATAAATGAATTGAAATAGTAACCTATCCCCTGGGACGGGATGCCAGGAAAATAAGGGTTTTGGGTGGGGGAGTGTACCCTACACTACACTAACATCACAACACTACCCTAAACCCTAAATCATTTCCTCCAGCACGACCCTGCCCCTACCCCCAGTCCGTTCCCTAAATTGAAACACTACCCTGCACTACCCACCGACACTACCCTAAAACCTAAAACACCACCCTACACTACACTAACACCACAACACTACCCTAAACCCTAAAACACTACCCCCAGCACGACCCTGCCCCTACCCCTAGTCTGTTCGCTACACTGAAACACTACCCTGCACGACCCCCGACACTACCCTAAACCACTACCCTAAACTACACAAACACCACAACACTACCCTAAACCCTAAAACACTACCCCCAGCACGACCCTGCCCCTACCCCATGTCCGGTCCCTACACTGAAACACTACCCTGCACGACCCCCCGACACTACCCTAAACACTACCCTACACTACACAAACACTGCAACACTACCCTAAACCCTAAAACACTACCCCCAGCACGACCCTGCCCCTAGTCTTTTCGCTACACTGAAACACTAACCTGCACGACCCCCCCGACACTACCCTAATACCACTACCCTACACAAACACCACAACACTACCCTAAACCCTAAAACACTACCCCCTGCACGACCCTGTCCCTACCCCCAGTCCGGTCCCTACACTGAAACACTACCCTACACGACCCCCCGACACTACCCTAAACCCTTAAACACTACCCTACACTACACAAACATCACAACACTACCCTAAACCCTAAAACACTACCCCAAGCACGACCCTGCCCCTACCCCCAGTCCGGTCCCTACACTGAAACACTACCCTGCACGACCACCCGACACTACCCTAAACCCAAATACACTACTCTACACTACAAAAACACAACTACACTACCCTAAAACCTAAAAGACTACCCCCTGCACGACCCTCCCCCTACCCTAAACCCTTAAAACTACACAGCCCCTCTTACCTTTCTCTCCAAGCGTGGTTCCTCTCTTCTCCGGCATCCTGTGTCTTCAGATATGCACGGATTCCTGAAAACGGTGAGTATGCAGAGGCAAACGCATCGTGCATGCCTACGACCGCCCTGGCCGCGTATATACATAGAAATAAAAAAAAGTCTGCTACTTCCATTGAAGGTGAAGTGGCTTTGGTACGGAGGCGTTTGTTTTTTTTTGTTACGGAGGTTGACTTTGTGCCCTGCTTGATTGATATTTGGGGAGAGGCTAACTGTAAATGTACTAAATTACAAATGAAAATGTACATTAAAATATAACATTATATAACATTCAAAAACGACACATATTCCGTGAACTCACGTGCTCGTTCACTCAATCAACAACTCTCTTGCAAGGTCCCTTGGCTGTTCCCAAACTTAACTGCTTCAAACACTAGAACTTTTTCACTTTTTCTGCGACATTCTCTTGCACTATAGTAAATGGCACCAAGAAATCCCACGTGTGAATCCTCCACATAACATCTGTCTATCACTAATGGAATGAGGTGTAATAGCCGCGTACTAATGGCTGTTCACCCTCCCAGATAGCCGCTCCATCCCAGGAGTGACGCATCTGTCACTACTGTGAGATCTGGTTGAGGAAGGGAAACTGGACGCCCATGGTCTGGAAGGGCGACACTGGAAGGGTTTGGTAGCTGAAGCTGCTGGTGGGGTGAGGGGGATTTACCAGACCTCTGGATGCCCAACCCACGTGGTCAGTACAAACCGCGCCTTCAGCGGTGTAGAGGTTGTGGACCTTGCACGTCTCGGTGGCTGGGATATGGCTGGCGCGGTTGAAAGCCCCTTCCATGGCCACGAAAGGAGTGAAAGGCAGACTGGGGACGTGTGGCCACTGAGAGGCACAAGAACTTGGCCGTAGCCAGTGTGTCCTTAAAGTGCCCAGCACTGTCTGCCCTGTCTCCTAAGAGACAGGTGCCATCAAAGGGCATGTCCATGAGCGAGGCCTGGACATCCCCTGAACAGCCAGATGTTCTCAGCCAGGCGTGGCTTCCAACAGCCACCGTCGAGGAAATCACTCTGGCCAGCGAGTCGGTAGTGTCTAAACCACATCTAAATCGAGAACTTTGCTGCATCTCTCCCATCTGACACTGCTTGGGAAAGGATGGCCCAGGCCTCCTCCTGGACCTGTAGCAGCACTTGCGCAACCGTTTCCCATAGAGAGTGGGAATAACGGCCCAATAAGCATGCGGTGTTCAAGGACCGCAATGCAAGGCTGGCAGAAGAAATTTTTTTCTTGCCCCAACTGTCCAGCCTCTTGATTCCCTGTCCAGGGGAACGGAAGGGAACTTGCCCTGGGAACCAGAAGCTTGGACCACCAAGCTCTCCGGGGTGGGGTGGGTAGTGAGGAAGCTTGGGTCACAGGAACCCATGTGCTTGGCTTGGACAAGGTTCCCACTAGGACATCCATGAGGGCCTCATTAAATAGGAGAAATGGTTCAGAGAAGGAAACTCCTGGCTGTAGCACCTCTGTTAAGATGTTAGTCTTAACCACCACTGAAGGAAGCTGAAGGTCCAGGACCTCCCGGTGCAGACCCCTTTCATAACTCTTTTAGACTTGATTTGATTTCTTGTACTGTGATAGGACAACATAAAGGTTCTTTCTGGATTTACTCTAGCCATGTTAGGGTGGGTTTCTCCAGATAATCATGGATTTGTGGTGCGTAAAGGGGAAATTCAGCTGAGTAGAGAGCTGTATAGAAATGAATGGACTCCTGCAATATCGCTTCCAGCCAACAGTATTCATTACATGTTGGGGTCTGGATATTGACAATCCCAGAAGTTGCCCACAGGGGACATATCATTCCAGCTAGACACCTTTCAGGGCATTTGCCCTCTCCATATTGCCGGCCTCCACATATTTTCTCCAAAATTTCACCTTGTGCTCTGTGGCGTCCCAGAACTTTATTCTTTGGAGGTCAGCAGTATCAATTTGGTGCAGTTTCAGGGCACTCTTAGAGTGACTTCTAGTGTCTGGGTATAGATCGCCAGCCTAGTCAATTTCCTTTGTATAGAATTAGGTATATGCTTGCTTACTTAAGTATATGATGTCCTTTAAAGATACGTGCACCCTTAAGATCACCTTGAATGCCTCCTGTAGTGTTCCCACAGTGCCTTTGTTCAGCTCGAAATAGGAGGTGATAAACTGTCTTTTTTTTATCTTAAAGACCTCAACCAGTAGCTCCTCTGGGTGGAGCCACGATCAGTCATGGGGATTTGCACAAAGAGGGCTATAGGTAAGTGATCTGATAGCGTTCTGGCATGTATTCTATTGAGTCAAGCCAGTTTATCAGATCTCGGTTGCCAAGATAGAAATCCAGTCTAGAGTACAAATAATTCGCAGCAGAATGGAAGGAGTAGGCCTGTACCACCGGGTAGCGGGTTCTGAACATATCCACTAAGCCATTTTGGGCCATTATGTTGTGCAGTGCTGTCCAAGCACGGGTATGTCATAATTCACAAAAGGAACCCCCCATAGGATTTAATTTCGAATACAGGCTCAGGACCGAGGGGAAAAATACAATCAAAAGAAAGGTCCTACCAGCCTGAAATGATTATCAGACAGAATTGTATCCTACTAGAACAAATCCAGATCACACTCTATACTTCGTTTGACGTATTACCTATTTATTTTTTTATTCCTATACTTTTTTTTATTCTCTTCAACATTTCTTCAAACCACTTTTTACGATTTATATCACATCAATTACACATATTTACACTCTAACATTAACCATTTATCACAATCTTTATCTGTTGTCAAATTGTGGACAATTCTTTACATCATTTAAAAAAAAAATTTAAAAAAGCATACATCCCCATTTGTCCCATCTACTCCACACTCTTCTCTAACATACCGTTCATACCACACATTCCTCAGACAACAGTCTGGAAGAAACAACATCCTCCATACACCAGCAGAGTCTATTTTCTTCTCTCCTTCTGGTGTAGTGGTCCCGGACTGGACACACCAGCAGTAAACGCACGTTTTGGTGGTTCTATGTTTACTCTACCACCTTCTTCAGGACCATATCAGCGTGAGACAACATCTGCGCGCACTTCACTGGCTGGCCGTAGCAGAACGGGTTAAATTCAAATCTTTAGTCATAGCACACCGCGCCCTTCATGCCTTAGGTCCAATCTACTTACGAAAGCGCTTTTCTTTCTATACTCCTTCGAGACAACTGCACTCTACATCACAACTCCTGGCTCATGTCGCCCGTTTCCGCCTGCAAAGGATGGGTGGCAGTTCCCTTGCTTTGAAACCTGCTCTAGCATGGAACTCGCTGCCTCTTGCTCTCCGTAGCATTCAGGACCCCTTTATTTTTTTAAAAAACTTGAAAACATTCCTCTTTATCTAAACTGGCCCTCCTCACGGCTCGCGCCGGGACACTCTTCGGAGTATCTGTGCGCGCTACAAATACAAATAACATATCAAATTTGTACATATATAAAACAAATCAGCAGGACAAACAGGTAATTCTACAAAGCAACAGAAAATAGGTCACTACCATATATTTCTTTATGGATAACAAACATCTGGATATGTTCCCACTTTATTAAAATGAGCATAGTTTCTAAGATTATAGTAACAAAAATTTCAGTCGCAGACATTGGACCCGCCCACCACCCAGGTGTACCACATCATGCAAGAGTGTTGCACCTCATGGTACATAATGCAAATAATTTTAATTACTTACACACACATACATAGTTTCTTATACATGTGTCAGTAGGATAACTGCTACCCGATAGTATTGCCAAAGTCACTATAAATGCACCGCATGCGAGAGAGTGCAAGAACAGATTTTTATCGTTTAGGCAACGTTACGCAATAACCTGATTCCCCTCATACTCAGGTCTACTTGTGGCCTGATAGAAATAGCCTGTGTATATAAAGATATTATACTAGCATGCTGCCTTTAAAAAGCCTAGAAAAGACATACCATAGGCCCAAGGAAAGAGGATGGGTAGAAGTTTCTAGTCAGTACAGACATAGACTCATATTTGTTGTATTAAGAGGACTCCTTCATATCAAAGGAGTACGGATAGGGATAATCTCAGCCACTGTAGGTAAAAGAAAGAGACAACAGCCATCATGGATGCCAAGGTAATGTAGTGTCCCCGACCCGGCATGGAAGAGTTGGGGCGATTGCCCGTCACGGAAAGTCCATTTGGCTCTGAGGCGATGCAATACGAATTACACGAGATCCAAGACATTTTGCTTACGATGTCAGGTGGTGAGCCGATGCATGTCCAAATGGATGTAATTAACCATAAGAAGTATGGACTAGTAAATCCTCAGAAGGGAGAATGGGGGGCACTTTGGCTTTGTGGGACCGGCGATTCCCACAGAGCTGAAATGCCTTCCATTCTCACGTAGTAATACCAACGTCATTCCGATGTTCTTCGTTCCCTTCTGAGGATTTACCTATCCATACTCCTTATGGTTATTCACATCCATTTGGAAATGCCGGGTCGGGGACACTACCTTACCTTGGCACCTGTCTCAGGCATCAATCGATATGGCCTGATGATGATCCCAATATTTTGTTAAAGAATCGAAAGGAGTCGTCGACTTCTAGCACCTTGACACAATCTTATACTTTTGCTATTAATATGTGCTCTGGTGCAACCTTGTATGTTCTTTGGCCTAATTATTGAATTGCATTCTAGGCCACTACTTCAATGCCCAAGTTATTTAGTTTCCCCAATTTTCTGTTATAAACTGTCCCACTTGTATATCGTTTTTGTATTCGTCACATTAAATGATTACGTCCACTTGGACATATAAACATAGACATCCTTGTAATTCTATGTGAATTACAGGGATTATTTTGTGTTGTGTGGGACAATTGTTGCCTTTATATGTGACTCACAGTCTGGTGGGTACAGCATGGCGTACTGTGGTCAATGATCTTGAAGTTTTTTCTTAGTGGGGATGAATTTATGCCTTGCAACCTGCACCTCCAGAGTGACATCTGGGTAAAATTGAGGTGTGGATCCTTCATGTTCAAAATTGCCTTCTTCCCAGGCCAGTCAAAGGATTTTGCCTCCGTCTCTATAATTGAGTAGCTTGGGCGAGCGTAGCGAAGCCCCAGGTATTGGTCTTGGCACGAGGGATTAATGTGCCCATTTCACCACAAACACCCGGTAGAGGTGCACTAGGCCGCAGATAGAGACCAGCAGGTGTTCAACGAACTCCTCGATCTGTGGCATTTTGGTGGATTCCGGAATGCCAATTATCTGTAAGCGAGCCTCCAAGTCATAATATTTTGGCTTTAATGCATTTAAGTTCAGATTTTAGCTCGTTTTTAATTCTTATCTGAAGGGTGGCGTTATCCTCTATATCAGAGATTCGCCTTTAAGCCATGTCAAGCTGATTATGCTGATGATCCAGCCTCTCTTTCATGTCATCCATGCGTTGTGTGAGGGAGTCTATCTTGCTGTTTATTGAGGCCAGGTTGTTCCGCATCTCCAGTAGCAGCAATTTGACGTCTACAACAGCCGTGCTCTCGGGGCTTCTCAGCCACCCGTTTCCAGTCACCCATTTCAGCCACCCGTAGCTGTTCATTGGGTGCCTTTTTTACCCACCTCAAAGGTGAGCGAGGATTGCCGACCATCTGATTTACCCATGGTGAGTGGCACCGCAAATGCGCTGTGCAGAGTCGCTATATCAGGGAGATTCTCTCATAGTGTTGCAGAGTTTGGTTTGTGAGGTGCAGTGTCCCATAGTCTGTGGGCACTTGTTTCTCTTTTGTTTTCCTTGAGCAGGCCTCGCAGCTTTCTGCCCTGGTCAGTCAAGTTTCCTTTGGGCTGCCTTGAGCCCCAGTTTATAAAAGTCACCCCTGAGCCCAGGGTCTGTCTAGTACACCGCCGCCTCCATGAACCAGCCGCATGGCCAGTCACCTTGGGTCTATCAGAATCGCTGTAGGCTGGGGCAGTCCGCCAGGTTTTAGCAAGGTTTTGGGATCTTCTGAGCTGCTGCTGCCTATCGGCACAGCCGACCAGGCCTTCAGCACTAAAAGGAGTATGCTTCAGGGAGTGGGGGAGGGGGGTTTCGTGGAGAGCCGATCACTTATCGGCTGTCCCAGCACCATCTAAGGGGACCAAGCTGCTGTTGCGATCTGGTGCGGTAGCACCGCAGGATGTCTGCACGCCAGGGCCGTGACTCCAGCAGGTAATCAACACTGGGACGCTCCACAAGCAGGCCGCTAGCTTCGTCCGGCACTGCTCTAGGTCACCATTTCCCCAGGTCGTCCCCGGAGTGTTCCGTTCTACTCTGCAGTGAGGTCAGTACACACTATGTGAGAAGCTGTGATGTCTTTTTTTTACGAATAACTTAGTCTGATATTAGCTCTGGCCTGAGAAGCCTCCCTATTGTGCTGCCATCTTGTTCAACACCCGCTAGCACCCCTCGCTGGGCAGTCAACAAACTTAAATCTGGCATAGTTCAACATCTAACAACAAAGTGATGGATGGAATGCTTGATTTAATCTCAGTCACTGGCAATCACTCTGGCTGCACTCCAGTCCATCATTTTTCACCCACCTTGCCACCTCAGTTTGGACACAGCCATTTGTCAATCAGTCTTGACCCTGCCCCAATAGGAACAGTCCATCCCATACTGCCAGGCCAGGCCCTCCCAGAACCGGAACACAAGCAACCTAAGACAGTTTGTTTCCTGATTGGGGCTCTTCAGTTGGGTGTAGCTTGGTTCCAGTAGCACAGTAAGCCCAGGAACTGTGTTTGGGCATACCTGTTGCACTGAGGGTGGCAACTGCAGCTACAACAAGATGATGGACAGAATGCTTTAATTAATCTCAGCCACTGGCAACTGCTTGGGGCCACACTCTAGCCCATCGTTTTTCGCCCATCATGCTATGTCAGTCTGGACCCAGTAATAAGCGCATCAGTCTTGACCCTGGTCCAACAGCAACACTCCAGCCCAAACTACCAGGTCAGGTCTTATCTGTACCGTAACTGAAGCAACCCAATGCCGATTATGCCCTGACGGGTGCTCTTCAGTCAAGTGTAGCGTGGTTCCAGTGACACAGTGAGCACGGGACCCACATCTTAGGATACCCGTCGCACTTAGGACTCCAAGAAGGTGATAGATGCATTGCTTGAATTGATCTCAGCCACTGGCAATCGCTTGGCCCACACTCGAGTCCATAAATTTTTGCCAACCATGCCACTTTAGTTTGAACCCAACCATATTCAAATACTTTCTGATCCTGCTACAATAGGAACAGCCCAGCCCAAACTGCCAGGCCAAGTCCGCCCTGAACCTAAACATAAGCATCCCAAGACCGGTTTCACGCTGATGGAGGCTCTTCAGTCAAATGGTGCTCCTCAGCTGAGCAATAACGTTGCTCCCCGGATTGGCAGTGATCTGAATGCGGTATTGGACCCACATGTGAATGCCCAGGGGTGCAACGTACAGTATCAGATGTCTGAATGGTTCACTGGTACTATGCGATCTATGGAGGACGCAACTTCCTCAGGAACTGGCATACACGTACTACTCTCACGCCCACCGCTTGTTCTCTAGCCTGAATTATTTTCTACTCCTAGTGCTCTACTGCACATGATTTTCAGCATTTTCCCTCGATGCCAATTAAACCACTCTCCTGTAGAGATTGTCATGAGCCGCCCTGCCTCCCTTTCCCAAGGCATATGGCGCTGGAACTCATGGAGGACGAGGGATTTTGCACATCTTGGACTTTCTCCAGAAGGAAGTTTCAACCTTTTTTAAAATCTTTTTCTGGGCTCTGTTCTCTCTTGCTAAGCGATTTGGGTATTACAGAAAGCATCCATTAAGGGACAGGCTAGGTCCTTTCTGGCAGCCCGTGAAAGGAACAGAAGGAAAGAAATAGTGGGTCTGCAGGAAGAGATATCTCAGATGAAAGGTAATTGACACTAGTAAATAAGGAAGATACCTTCCGGAGATTAGAGGCTGTGGGTGACCACTGAAGAATAAAAATTGCTCAATACAGCTAAAGTGGCCGGGCTGCTACGCAGTTTAAAATCTATGAGATGGGGGACAAGTCCACTAAACTTTCATATTAGCTAGCCTACAGAGATATTGCTGTAAGGTTAGTGCCAGCTATCTCTGGACATAACTGGGACCTTACCAGAGACCCCCTTGAATTTGCCTCAATATTTGCCCATTAGGAGTAGCTCTATAGAGCATGGGACTTTCGCAAAACAGGAATAAAGAATCCTTTAATTAATGGCCTAGGTTCAGCCATGAGGATAGAAAGGTGCAGCACAGCTCATTAAGGAAAGATTAAGTCATAGCGGCGATTAAAGCAATGCCCTCTGGCAAGATACCAGGCTGCCAGTAAAATATGTTTAAAATGTTGCTCCCTTCCCCTCCCATTTGATGTGACTCTTTGAGGAGGTGTTATAACGGCACACTACCAGACCATCTTTGGGGTGCTACTATCGCTGCAATTTTAAAACCAGATAAGCCCTCCAGGCATTTCCTAGGTGGGCTAGAGCCCTTGGAGGCTGGCTTTGAAAGTCCAGGGCTGTTCCGGTTTCACTTTTCCGAGCACTCAGAGGTTAACTGCAGCCAGGAGGTTTCAAGAGAGAGAAAAAGGAGGGAGGCGTAAATAGATAGAAAGGGATCAGAGGGGAGAAGAGAGAGGGATAGGGTGAAAGAGAATGGATGAATGAAAGGATATTTTGCAAGGAGACCCAAGGAGAGGGTCTAGTTTAAGTAATTTTCCCAGCGCTGCTTTTGATTCGAGACAGAGGGTGTCAGTGGACTTTAGAAGTACTATGTACCTACACTGTGCCAATTGCTTTTAATGTTTGTGTTTATTTAAAAACCAATAAGAAGAAGTGTTAAAAAACAAACAAAAAAAACCAGTCCACTTGAGGTACTGTGAAGCCGCCACGGGAGTGGTACAAGGAGGGCTCCCAGGAGCAAAATAGTACCAGCTCATTGGAGGCACTGTTAAGTAAGCCACCAAGGGACTACTTCATAGAGGCACTGTTAAACCAAAAACCGAGATTATATTACATCCCCTCAGCAGCAACAGAGGATCTATTAGAGGCACTGTTAAACCTCGACTCGCTATTATTATTTGAAGACCACTGAGAAAAAAAGGGGCCTGTCCATTGGAGGTGGTGTTAAACCACCAAAATGGTGATAAATTGAATGTCCCCAGATTATGGAAGGCACTTTTAAGTCACCAGGGGCTGTTATATGAAATCCACCCCAGAGCAACACAAAGCCCACCTACTGAAGGTCTGATTCAAAACCAGCAGAGTGCTACATGTCATCCACCGCAAGGTATCAGTACTAACCCACTTGGACCAGGAGCGAGTGGGGTGAGGTGAGGAAGGCAGAACTTCAGGCCTGTGGACCTAAACCTCTCCATCATTTCCCCCTGGGTGCCTGGGCTGGATGCCTTGGGAGGAGAGTTAAGTAGGAGTGAAGAGTTGAGAGAGCCCTGATGGAACCTAAGTGGCAAAGGTTCCCTCTCTACAACAGAAGCAAGCCCAAGCCCAGTAGTGTGGTGGTAGAAGTGAGGTGCAGAGATAGGGATATTGAACCAGAAGAGCTTTTCTTCCTCAAGGTTGCACAGCTACTTGTCAATGCCACACCCAAATTGTGGCAGTAATGGAATATTTAATTACTTCCCGTTTATAACTCAATCTAACACCTGTATTTTAGCCACACATTTGAAAACTGCTCTACAACGCACTGCCAGGCCTCGTTTTTATAGGACTATCTTGAGAGAAATATTACCACCAAACCGCACTTGAAAAGGACAGTGCAGCTATTCTTGCTCGCTCTACGCAAAGTGGGGCAGACATGAACTTTGTGTGAGGGCGGCTTTTCGTTACCAGTGAGTACAAAATTAGAAGAAATTGAGAATAATGTGGGTGAAGTGGCTGGGTTTCTGACACACTGGCTCTTGAAGGTGGACATGTGTATGGTTCCTAAGAGCCTAGTGATATTACAGTATATTCATCTCAAAATCCTTGCTAAAAGACCATTCAAAATGTAAAACCTCCCTTTTGAAAAAGTGAGGATAGGCAAGAGCTCTCTTGGACTAAATATCCTATGAAAGACCTACATCTAGTTTCTTCCCTGCTTTGCCACATAAATGTCAGTGATTAAAGGAAAGTAGGATGCAGAGGTAATGGTCCTTAATCAAGACCAGTGTAGTTTAGATTGCATTTAATTTTCCAGTTGACTCCAGACTTCGTTCAAGTGGACAGTTCTTGTCATGTCTTTTAGGATAGTCCTATCATGTATGCCCCCTTTTTACATACATTGTCCCATCCACACGACAATAACTGTTCTAAAACGGTGACCTTTTACCTAGTAGCTTGCTCCTGTCTCTTTGACACCAGGCTCTTAGCATTCTATCATAATCCCTGTACCTGACGTACATAAACATGTCCTCAGGCACTGAATAATTATTCTGTATAAGGGTCACCACTTTTTTCATCCTTGGCCAACAGCCCGCTGTGCATGATCGCATTTGTTTGGAAAAACATTTAGGATTGTTTTCAAAACATTTGATTGTTTTCAAAACATCAATTCTAGAAGAAACCCTGGAGTGCCCACTCTAGTATATAAGATCCTCATTCCCCCTACAAATTAGAGGAGAATTCCTTCCACGCTGAGACGGGGTCCTGCATGCTGAATCTTCGACACACAGCGGTCTGACATCCCTTGCGGGGTGTCATCCTCGGAGCAGAGACGGGGTCCTTCATTCTCTACCATCAGGTGAGGGGGATGGTTCTTCCCTAGGGGATTCTTGGCTATACACATATATATTTAACTATACATGTACATGCTACACCTACATATCTAGGTTAGGTAAATTTAGGCAAATTACGTAGGGCGCGCACCATAGGAGTATGCCAATGCTACTGTCTTATCTGAAAGGTATATGTCCATCTTCTTAGCACTATAGTAGGAATTAATCTACTTTTTACTATATTGGTACTTTTGATTTCTTTCGTATGCTTTTGTCTCCGAATTGTCACAGCAATTTTTTTTTACACAAGACTGACGCTGGACCAATAAATAATTATTGAAACATCCTCATCATCATCCTGTGTAATTTCTGAGAATAAGCAAGCATAAGTGACTGAGCGAAAAGTACTGTACTGTTTTTCCATGATCACTGAGGAATCAGGGTTGTCATGTTCAGTGGTTGCCAGAAACTACCCACACCACTGTAAGATACAGGGGGGTAGTAGTGGCACTGTAGAGCTAGCTGGTCCAACGGCTGACATATCCTGTGGGGGTGTCCGGAAGCGTTCTGGACACCAAGCCCTCAGTTTAGGTCATCCAAAACGCGCAGGTCCTCGGGATTCCTAGGAACTACATGACATTCTATTCACTAACCAAAAAAGTATGACTTACCAAGGAGAAAGCCAGATAAGATGGTCTACATATTGGAGTGTTAATGAATGTCCAAAACTCTTAGAATGTGTTACTCTGCGTTTAAGGTCCTGACTCGGAGTCGGGTCATAATAAAATATTCCTGGAAGAAGTACTAAATCCACAGGAGAATTCACTGCACGAATTTCCTCAATCCTAGGGTGAAAAATACTCTTTATTATTAGGCACTTCATCAAAATATCAGAGAATTTACAAACCCACCTAATTCTTAGTCAGGCCCTGATTGTTCTGATGTGGTTGCTCGGTTGGCTGTAAGATGAGAATTATACTGAGGTGGTCCCAATTGTGCTAAGCACACATCTCTATAATTATCTGCAACCAATTACTCAAAATTTCCCGCTTGTTTTTGAGTTAACGTCTCACTTTTTCTTCAACAGATCAAGAATTTGAAAGCCCGCGGGACAGAGTTCCTTAGTGCTCCCGATTCCTACTATGACCAGCTAAGAGCAAATCTAAAAAACGCAAAAATAAAGGTCAAAGAGGACATAACCACACTGCAGGTGAGTTTACATAAACTCTGTCTTAGGGGTTTAAATGAAGTCTTCTATTTTACGGCTTTTACTGGTTTGCATTACATTTAAAAAGGTCTGTATAAGTTTTGCACATTTTAGACTATGAAAGGTGGAATGTCTGTTAAAATCATTTGTACAGTTGATGAGACTATGGCCAGGTAACAAGGGCAACAGTCTATCTAAACAAAGAACAGCAGGTGAACTGGATCTATCACTGTACAGGACAGTGCTTTGCCAATTGATGCAAAAGAGCAGAATTGTAGTGAGCATTGGTCTGATAAGCCACATTTTTAGGTATTGCTTGACGGAGCAGCAGTCTACAAGATCTATTTTTACTTGTTTTTTTTTTTTTTAAATATACAAAGATTGGGCTTTGATTCCGCACGGAGGAATATTTCTAAAACAACTCATGCTATTGGTTGTCTGGTGTATTATTCTGCCTCCCGTGAAGGTCTTCCAGTGAAATGCACAGGGGACTATTTAACATCTAAAATGTAAACTTAATCATCACACTGTTTGTCACATTCAATTCTTCAACTCCTATACTCATTTTGAAAAGAAAATAATATTATTTTGCTACTTTGTTTTAAGCACTGGCAAGCAAATAGATCTGCCTTTAATGTGCTAAACAGCATTTGTGAATGCCTGCGTTTAAATGTGTTAGTACATTAAAGCCAGACCTATTGGCTTTGTAAATGCTCGATTTAATCTGTGATTATTTTTATATGAAGTGAGCATGAAAACGTAACTACTATAATTTTAAGCGGTTTATACTTTATATTGCAATTTCTGGCTCAGTAGATTTGACTCAACTATTTCCTGAAGTAGGGTTATGTAGGAGAAGGGAGACATCAGCCCTGACTGCCACTAAATCTTATGAAGTACCCTGCAAACGTAAGGGCTACATACATCCAGGTGTGAACCCAGCACTCATGGACACTACATGTAATCTGGGGGAATAAGGGAGTCCAGCCATGACACTATATAGATTTACCAAGCAAAACCCGTAGGCAGCCTCCCCAATGGTTTTCTGGGTTCATTTCTTGTCCATCGAGGCAAGGACACCCACGTCTATAGGAGTACCACTCTGGGTGGACATTAACAGAGTTAAACGCTCTGTTGTTCAACAAGATGTTTAAATCACAATGATCGCTTGTCAGGGAACATGTGGTACAGGTCTCCTGCACAACCTATCGGGCCGGCTAGAACGATAATAAGGTAAGCAGTTTGCCTCATGGAAACAGTGCAAGGGAGCTTAACCCTACACTGGTCATTACCGGTTAGCAAATAACTGCGAACAATAGAGCAGAAATCTTAACTTTGCACTGCAATTAATTGGGATTTGTATAACTTCTTTTTTTTGACATATGATTCTGATTCGCATTTTAAGTTGCAAAGATGTATTCATTTTATACTGCAGCATGGCTAGTATGTCTATCTGAGCCGTTATGCGTAGTATCAGGATGAGGATTCAATAGCAAAACACAGATGAGACTTTTCGTGGGTGAATTAGACCCAAGATTACATTACAATGCAGGTTTGTCCATTTAACAATAAGAATGAATAGGAAATTTGTGCCAGCCTTTCTGTTGCAGAACTTCATCCTGGGATTACAAATACAAAATTATTAGCTGTAGAAGTAGCACATGACGGGAACAAACTGATATTTTACAAGATACTAATGAAACCATGCATTTTACTGTGACAGAATACAGGCTATATTTTTGGTGGTAATGACGCTTCTAAAGGTAAAAAGAAAACAAAAAGCATGTTGTTACCATGTGGGTACCACTGTCACTGGTAGAGTTAGAGATAGTAAAGTTGATAACAAAACCATCCATTGTCAAGTTAGATCGGAGAGGGCATTTTACTATGAAATTAGGACTATGTATGACTAGCCTAAACAGTTGTCAGCTAAATCCCAAAGGGTTGAAGATAAATAATTTTTTCTCATTCTTAGGAATTGAAGATCCTTGTTGATTTTGATGACAAAGGATACCTTCTTCAGATTTTCACGAAACCCATGCAGGACAGACCCACTCTGTTCCTGGAGGTCATACAGCGATACAACCACTTTGTGAGTATTCATACTTTTACATATTACAAGGGTTACAATGCAAGTCTGGCCAAAAGACATTGGGGCCGATTCCGATTCGGGCCGGAAAACATACCGACCGACTCGGTACGGGAATATAGTCCGACCGACACGTACCGGCGCTGCCCGACCTGCGTAGTACGATGAAATGCATGTGAATCACGACCGACTCGTATGGAACACAAGCCGAACGACCGAACCGCATGGAAACAAGCTATCCGGCCGGGAAACTACGCGAATCGAACCGACCGACACACCAGGAATGAACCCGACCGAAACGTACCCGCGAACTCCGACCCGCGCAGTACGATGCAATGCGTGGAAAACCAGACCGAGTCGCACGGAGCCCAAGCCGTACGACCGACACGCATACAAAACCCAGCCGAAGCAACCCAATACTCCGCGACCGACGCGTACGCCGCACAATAAACCTAGCAGAAACACATCGTGAACGACTCAGAGAAGCTCGCACGAGACAACTGCAGCGTCCTACTCGGTCAGAAGAACGTCTCCTACATGCCCAAAAAGTACAAAGGAAAAAATACAAAAAAAAGGGCCAAACAAGCAATGACAAAGCCAATAAATACTGGGGAGGAAAAACATGGAACAAAGACACACCCACAACTCCACCCATATAAAGGCCACAAATCCCTACCATGATCCTTTGCAAATTCAACTGACCTGCCAGCACAGAACACCATCAGACAGCAACCACAGACACACTCACAGCTCATCCATCACACAAGCCACACACCATTAGCACCTCACAAATAGCACCCTCACATACACCCAGCAAAACCTACACTCACCCACCCTCACTAGCACACACACACACACACACACACACACATCAATCCCCACCACCACCCATCACCATGCCCCCAAAGAAGAATCCAAAGTTCCTAGACAGTGAATTGGAAGTCCTGGTAGATGAGATCCTCAGGGTAGAGCCACAGTTGTTTGGTACATTGGTCCAACAGACCCCCATGTCGCAGAAAACCAAGATGTGGGAGAGGATCGTCGACAGGGTGAACGCACAATCACCATGTTTGCGCACAAAGGAAGACATCCAGAACAGGTGGTATGATGTGCGCAGGAGGGTCAAGGACCTACTAAAGAAGGATTACGTCTTGAGTCAGCGCACCGGCAGTGGCCCTCCTGCCAAACCACTATACCTCAGGCCCTGGGAGGAGAAGGTGCGGGCCACCCTACCACCAGTGAGCGTATATGGACTATCAAACATCCCAGAGCCTGGTGAGTACACAACAAATATACACAATATTGTGTGACAATACACACACACATCACTGTCAAGGGGATAGTCAAACCATGCACCCTTAGCAAATCCACAGCAACCAAAAGATAATCATCCCAAGATGTGTATGTTAGTTAGATAAACACAATACATGCCATCTCATAGTGATATGTAACTGTGTCATGACATGTACAAACCTAACAAATAGAGCAAGGCAGTGGGGCAAATATAACCATCAAACACAGTCAGATATTTTGCCACCACTAGAACACCACCTCACAGGGAAGCTCACTGAAAGGAAGGAATTCTGTGTATGCTGGTGAAGTCAGTGTAGCCAATAGCATGGTGGGAGTTGTAGTCACAGATATTGGTCACCCTCACAATTGGCCCATCAACACCACTCTGAACCATGCTCACATCACAGGGAGTGGAAAAGAACTGACAAGATGGCTGACACTGGGTACTGCTGTGGGGAGCACAAGGCCCTGCTGGGAACTGTGCACCAACCAACAGCAGGACACCACTGTCAGCCATCTTGCCATTGCTGTCACACTCACACACAGTGAAGTCGACTCAAAAGGAAGGAAGTATGGGCATGCTGGGAAGGGGGGTGTAGGCAATAGCATGATGGGAGTGGGAGTCACAGATATTGGTCACCCTCACAATTGGCTCATCAACACCACTCTGAACCATGCTCACATCACAGGGAGTGGAAAACAACTGACAAGATGGCTGACACTGGGTACTGCTGTGGGGAGCACAAAGCCCTGCTGGGAACTGGGCACCAACCAACAGCAGGACACCACTGACTGACATCCTGAAAGCCAACTTGCACTCCCTGCAATGGAAGCACGTTCCATGGTGGGATATCTGGCTGGGTGGGAAGGAGGACTGACAGCTCTGACCATAGTCACCAGCAGCTTTTCTCACACACACCCTTAACACAAACTCCACACAACTCACCTGGGAGAATGCAATGCCTCACACTCTAATTAAATATCCCACAAAGAACAACCACACTGGGTTATGCTGTGTGAAGCACAGGGACACTTTTGGGACTTGTAGCCAAACAAACGCCAGGACAACACTGTCAGCCATCCTGTCAGCACAGGCACACTACCCCACAGGGAAGCAGAGTCAAAAGGAAGGAAGTTTGGGCATGCTGGGAAGGGGGGTGTAGGCAATAGCATGATGGGAGTGGTAGTCACAGCTCAACATCCCCCACCCGCATGGCCCAGCAAGCTCACACTGAAGCATGCACACCTCACAGGAAGTGAAAAGCCACTTCAAAGATGTCTGACACTGGCCTCAGCTGTGGGGAGCACAAGGCCCTGCTGGGAACTGGGCACCAACAAACAACAGGACCACACTGTCAGCCATCTTGCCATTGCTGTCACACTCACACACAGTGAAGTCCACTCAAAAGGAAGGAAGTATGGACATGCTGGGAAGGGTGGTGTAGGCAATAGCATGATGGGAGTGGTAGTCACAGATATTGGTCACCCTCACAATTGGTCCATCAACACCACTCTGAACCATGCTCACATCACAGGGAGTGGAAATCAACTGACAAGATGGCTGACACTGGGCACTGCTGTGGGGAGCACAAGGCCCTGCTGGGAACTGTGCACCAACCAACAGCAGGACACCACTGACTGACATCCTGAGAGTCAACCTGCACCCACTGCAAGTGTGGCATGCTTCATGGTGGGATAACTGGGCTGGGGGGAGAAGGAGGTCCGGATGTCAACCAAATACCACCAATGCTGGTCATGCACACACCTCAACATCCACATTGAAATGCATCAGGTTGGCAGGACAATGAGCCACACCAATATCAACCTCGGACTGTGACAACTTAGGACAATGCAATGTACAGGGCCGCATCCAGAGGTACAGTCACAACTGTCATGTGTTTGAACCATTGATGCCTGCAGAAACATAACATACATTGTGTCTCTTCCAAAAACAGGTGATGATGGGGACACAGCAGCAGATGAGGAGGAGTCCCTGTCCCAGGCTCCGGGGGACCCTGAGCTCTCTGGTGTGGAACAGCCTCTGCCCTCATCGGATGGCGAAGACCAACCTGGCACCTCCGGTGGGAGTCATCATGCAGCACCAGCAGGACCACCATCTGCACCCCCTGCACCCATTCCTCCAACATCTGCCAACACACAGACCACCCCCGCCGACACGGACAGACCAAGGACACTCAATGACAACAGCACAGGGACCACAGCCCACCGTGAAGCAACGGGCAACAACCCCAGTACCAACCCCCAAGGGGGCCGAGGGTCACCTGTGCGTGCCACGGCAGCTCCCGCACGTGTGTCCAGGGATGGTGGGAGGGGTGGTAGGCAGAGGTCGCTGTTTGCAGAGGGGTCTGGACTGCATGATGACCCACAACTGGCACACATTGCTGATGCGTACCAGAATAGCACCGGAGAGGTCAGCCAGGTAGTGGGGCTCCTCAAGGACATTCAACAGCAGCAGGCTGCCCATCATGCCCGCTTGGACTCCCACATGTCCCGTGTGGAGACACACATGTCCCGTGTGGAGACACACATGTCTGGCATGGAGTCCAAGTGGGACACATTGGAAGAACTGACAGCGGTGCAGAGGGACATATTGACATGCCTTCGCCAGATTAGCACCAACATGTCCACACCTCCCTGTGTGCCCACAACATCTGGTGCCGCAACAACTGCAACTGCCACAGGGAGGGAGGATGACTGTTGGAGAGTCCTCTGCACCGCAGCGGCCTGCACATGAGGGTCCCCCCAGAAAGAAGAGGGGTCGTCCGAGGAAGGACAACTGAGAGGCCGATGGCCATGTACATCCCCCAGGAACCCAACACCTGTTCTGGAAATTCTCCTTTGTGTGCAAACTGTTCACCCTGTCGAATGCAACACAACTCTCCCACATGACATGGGGAGTTTAAGTTCGACTAATGTATCAGATGACTGTGGACTTTACTCAGGACATTTCTGCTACCAACACTTCCAACTCATCTGGGAACTTTGGATTCCAATACCAATGTACAGCACCCACCATCCTGTGCACTATCCTCACACATGTATGTAAATAAACTCACTAATACACCATACTTGCCTCTGTTGTGATTCCAACGTTGTTTTTGTCATGGAGATGATGATCTGCTAAATGACACTGTGCATGCTAACTGCCACAGCAAGTTCAACACCGTCATGTGAGTCATGGCGACGTGACACATATGAGGGAGACACACCACTAGGGCAACACAACACATACACACCAGGGCCATCTGACTCATCGCCTACACTGATGTTGGCAGGAAATACAGTGGAATGCACAGACACCACACCTATTCAGAGTCTGTGTTAACTAGCCCACAGGTGCAGTAAGCAAATGTCAGTCAGATGTGTGACCACAGACAACGCACATCCCAAAGTGAAGCACAGGTTTATTACACATTTGTAACATGTTGTTTCTACTACAAATGCAAGGTAATCCCACGTGGCAGTGGCCACGCAGTCAAAAAGTGTAGAAGAAATAAAGTCCAGGGGTGTGTGGCACATCACCTGTAGGGAAACGACTGCTGCCACCCTGAAAGCTGAATCATGGTGTCGAGGGATCCAAGTTGACCAAACAACACTGAAAGCACCCTGTGAAGGACAGACATGACACACAGTCAAAAGCACTGAAGAACAGGACAGAACTGCAATACTCATGCCCAATACATGTCACAAGACAACTACACAAAACCAAGTTAGCATGTCAACACTGTTGGGGAGTACAGACTACCTGTAAGGACACATCGCTGCACGCATCCAGTCAAGTAGCACATGGCCACACTCAAACAGCAACAGAGCACCACCAACACATATCATGCAAACTCACATCATTGACATGACATCTCTGGATACTCACATTCAGCTGAAGAAGTTGGTGATGAGCTGTGTGCGGACATCACCCTCATCATCATCATCATCAGTCATCGTGGCCCAGGCCAGGATCCTCCACAGGTGGCGGATGTTGGTCATCGTCATCCAGGATGAGAGGCAACTCCTTCCGCACTGCCAGGTTGTGTAGCATGCAGCAGACGATGACAATCTTGCACACCTTTGCTGGGGCATATGGGAGGGCCCCTCCTGTCTTGTCCAGGCAGCGGAAGCGGCTCTTCAGGAGACCAAATGTCCGCTCGATCACTCTCCTGGTCCGACCATGTGCCTCATTGTAGCGCATCTGGGCTGGTGTCACAGGGTTCCTGAGGGGTGTCAGCAACCACGGCATGTTGGGGTATCCGGAGTCACCTACAGACAGACAATTGCACATTAGCTGAGTTGGAAAAGAGGGCGGAATACAACATAGCAGAACACACACAATGGGACAAATTAAGTACACACCGACAAGCCAGGCACCCTGGTTCTGCATCTGTGACATCATCCTCAGGATGTGACTACTCCTCATCACGTAGGCATCGTGTGCCGAACCGGGGAAACGTGCACACACATGTGAGATGCTCATATCTGCAAGACATACCACCAGAGCATTGATCGAATGATAATGTTTCCTGTTCCTGTATGCCTGCTCATGTGCCTGTGGTGGTACCAAAGCCACATGTGTCCCATCAATGGAGCCAATGACATGTGGCATCCTCCCCAGGGCATAGAAGTCACTCTTGACGTCAGTGAGTTGTTGACGTTTAGGGAAATAGATGTACTGGTTCAGGTATCTCAACCTTGCCTCCAAAACATCGCGTAGCACACGGCTGAACATGGTCTGTGACATCCCACCAGCAGTCGCCACAGTGTGTTGAAAGGTACCAGTGGCAAAGAGGTGTAGGGCTGCCATCACCTTCACCTTGGGGGTCAGCGCTGTAGGGTATGGCCGGCCAGGTTGCAAATGTGGGGCCAACCGCACCGCCAATTCCTCAATCAGCGCCCTGTTGAAGCGGTACCATCGGATGCAGTCACGTTCCACCATCGTTGCAAGGTCAAGGAATGGTCTATGGACAGTTGGTGCCCTGCAGTGCATAGGTGAGGAAAGAAAGATTGTCAGTCACCCCACATATGTGCCATTGACCATACTCAATATCACATGATACATCATTACGAGACACAAGTACCTGATGTGTGTGCCGTTCTGTATGGACATATATGGCACCTACATGGCCAACATCTAACATCACAGTTCTACATGTGTTGACAACAAGTTCCAGGTTGTGCCATGGGAAATCATTAGGCTGTGTCACAGGACCCATTTACTGCTGTCACATTCCAAACACACACCACAGTGACATGTCAGGACAGATGTGCCACAGGCATCACAGCTCATTGACAGGTAGATTCCCAGGGACCCTGTATTGCCACATGGACACTGGCATGACATGGCGTATCATGTACACGTCAGCAAAACAACCATGACTCCCACAGGTAGTGGCCCCTGTTGCCTCTGCAGGACAGACATGGACGTCTGTGACACACACACGCACAACATCCAAGTCCATGCACAAACAACGTGGATGTGGAGACTGTCTCCCATTGTGCACATGGAATCAGAGACATCGGAAACACAACATGCACACAGACTGTGGAGGGCCATCACTATTGTGGCAATGGGTCACCCTGTGACGTACATACCTTCCCACATGGGACTCAGGGGGTATGTGACATGACATACACATACACAACCTGGAAATGTGACCATGCCACATGCTCTGAACTGAACAGTTGCACATCACAGTGGTCATGTGCACAACACACAAAGGATTCTGTCCCCATGAACACGTGCACAGCCTGGGAGTGGCAGCCCCCAAGTGCCACCCAAAAAACCACATGTTGACCCCCATACACAGAAAAGGTAATGCAGCCTTACATGCCTTAGGATACAGTGTGGACAGGCTGTGGTGTCGTAGGTGTGCCCTTGAGTCCCTGGCAAGTAAATGTGGCTGGCATACATTCACCAGTGACAAGCATGGTGACATATGCGAGTGACTTGTACAGGGACGCGTCGTACAGCAATGGACCGATCCGTGTGCACGCATTGGCCATTGCATATGATGTGAGCGGAGACGCGTTGTACAGCAATGGACCGATCGGTGCGCACGCATTGGACATTGCATATGATGTGAGCGGAGACGCGTTGTACAGCAATGGACCGATCCGTGCGCTTGCATTGGCCATTGCATATGATGTGAGCGGATACGCGTTGTACAGCAATGGACCGATCGGTGCGCACGCATTGGACATTGCATATGATGTGAGCGGATACGCGTTGTACAGCAATGGACCGATCGGTGCGCACGCATTGGACATTGCATATGATGTGAGCGGAGACGAGTTGTACAGCAATGGACCGATCGGTGCGCACGCATTGGCCATTGCATATGATGTGAGCGGATACGCGTTGTACAGCAATGGACCGATCGGTGCGCACGCATTGGCCATTGCATATGATGTGAGCGGATACGCGTTGTACAGCAATGGACCGATCGGTGCGCACGCATTGGACATTGCATATGATGTGAGCGGATACGTGTTGTTTTTCGAAATACGCGTTGTACAGCAATGGACCGATCGGTGCGCACGCATTGGCTATGGCCTGACATGGTAACGGACGCGTTTTCGAAGCTTTAACGAGTCGGTTGCAGTGAATTCAGTTGGCCACCCACAACAATGTTGCAAATTAATGGGTGTCATGAAGTTGAAGTTTTGAAGGATGCTATGGGCGTGTATAAGTGGTGCAATTCCATGGATTGGCCAGATTCAGAAGATGCAAACGACTTGGACCTATCACTTTGGACACATGGGACAGTATCTGCCTCTGCAGCACACATATAATGCTGGCTGTTCCCCTGAGAGCTCACTTGCCTGCACTACATGCTCCAGGACGACATCTGCCACTACCACTGCTGAGGTCTCTGCATCCTCTGGCTACTGCAATGGCACGTACTGTGGATAGAGCCCCAGCCTTCAGCACTGAGGAGAACCAGGCCCTGCTGGACAGCCTCCTTCCACAGTACAGCAAGCTGTATGGGAAACCAGGGGAGCAGGTGAGTGTGCTGTCCACTGCCTTACTAATTGTGCATGTTGTCTGACTAGCAAGACGTACAGTGTGTACACCAGTGGGTAGCATGCTCACTGAGTAGTTGTCACCCCCAAAGTGTGTAGTCACATGCACTGAACAGGTATAGTGCAGTAACAGTGCATTCCAACAAGGTTTGACTTCCCAGGCATTGATACCATTTAGTAACTGCTGGCAAACTGTTCATAGCCATAGTTGTACTACCTGTGTAGATCATATGCCCCTGTGATTGAGACATGTATATCCAACTGTGTGATGCACGGAAATGTGGCATGTGTAGTAATGGCCTTTTCACTTTGTCATCCTCACAGGTTGATGCCCACCAGAAGCAGGAGATCTGGCTGACCATCGTCCGGGCAGTACGATCGGTGGGGGTCTACAGGCGCAGGATCCGCAACTGCCAGAAGAGGTGGCAGGACCTTTGGGGCTGGACCCGGAGGATCGCAAGGGTCCAGCTGAAGCTGTCGCCTCCTCGCAGGAGGGGCGGACACCGGACCCTGACCCCCCACATGCTCCGGATCCTGGCGGTGGTCTTCCCTGACCTGGATGGGCAGCTGAAGGCCAGACAGCAGCAAGGAGGGGGTAAGTGCTAGCCTCAACTGTGTACTATGACTGACATGCTCTATGCACTCCTTTAGCCTGGTTCCACTTCCACAGTACAACTGTCATGTCGTCCTGGACTCATGTCCCTCACTTGTGTCATGCCACCTCCTCATCTGATACACAGGTGTGGCCCTTACAGTCTGTGACTTAGGTCACTTGGGTAGTGTACTTGCAGTTACCTGTGGTTCAATTTGGGGACAGCATCAGTTACAGGGACTTTGTGGTGGGCTGCATGGGTGGTACAATTGCTCACATTGCCTGTGATCTGACATGTACTCTGGGTATGGCTTTAATATGTGTTCCAATTGCTGCTCTGACTCACCACATGTCTGGGGTTTGTGCCACACACCCATGCTGCTGCAGAGACCAAGGTAGGGGCCTCAGAAGTATGTACATCATGTGTGTGACACATGCATAGCCACCTGCCTAGTGTTCAGGGTAATACCATGTTGCACATGGACCAGGACTGTAATGCCTACTCCGTACATCGAAGGCACTCTGTTCTCCCACTCCCGTGTGTCAGCATACATATTGGGCATTGTGAAGAGTGCACTCAGGTGGGTGCCTCTGTGTCACTGTGGAGTGGCCTTGCTATTTGGACTCCTGGAGTGTTTAACAATTTGGGGTGGCCAGCCATCTGAGTTATGACTATGGGATCTGCACATAGGTCAATGCATAGGTCTCTGATCCCTTGACTGTGCACAATGTTGTATGAAACATTGAGGTGCCGGCAGCTTTTATTCTCATCAGACGGTGAAGTGCTCATGTGTATGGATTTGTGTTTGCAGTCACTCAAATGTCTCATTTGATTGACGTGGGATCATCTCAGTCCTCATGATGTGGGTGGCCAGGGGTGCACATGTGCACCTGTCAGCTAACGGGCTTACATTTCTGAAATGCCCCTGATTGTGACACAGTGCAGACTGGTGTTGTGTGTATGCACTGCCCCTGTGACAGGAGACAGTTATGACTGACTTGCCAGACAGGCCTGTGCCATGACATTCAAATCGCAAAGGGTGATCCAGCAGTGTTGTGATATGTCCTGCATGCACAACATTGTTGCATTGTCTATCAGGACATCATTGTGTCTGGTGATGGAAGCAAAACCCGCATCTCAACAGAGACTTTGCCCATCACTTTTCCTGACACATGTACTGAGTCAGTGGCAGGAGATGGCATGTGTTTGGAGTGACACATTTCCATATATACTCTTGGATGTCCAACAACTGTGTATGTGGTGCATGTGTGCACATATGATTAGTCGCATACAACAGGCAGCAGACAGATGGGTGCATGGACAGGTAGGATATGTGTGGCATGACTGACTGTCAGGCAGACAATGGGCTTCTTTAAATCAGTGTCAGCACGAATTGCAATGTCTAGCAAATGATGACAGGGCTTGCTCTGTGATGTGCTGTACTTACTGTGGTGTGTGTGGTCAGAACAGGTGACTAATGTTGCTCTGTTTATCCTGATTGTTTGCAGATACATCCACGGCCACAGGAGGAGACAGCTCCACGGACCAAGAGGAGCGGCAGAGCCAGACTGGGTCCACTGCATGGGAGATCGAGGGACCCAGTGGCACGGAGGGTGAGGGGAGCCACACTGAGGATACCTCAGCTACGACCACCTCAGCTGGGGGAAACAGCATCTCCAGTGAGGACTCCCTTGTGGAGGCGGGTGTCAGCAGACCAGAGGCAACATCAAGCAAGTCTGTCCCCGCGACCACCACCATCTCCACCCTCCCATCTGCTCCCATCCCACATGTCCGTGGAGGCTCCCGTGTAGGGGAGCGTGTCTCCTTCATGCCAGGCACCGCACCCCCTGCCTCTGTCCCCCCTGCTGCCCTGAGTGTGGAGTCTGTGGACTTGCTTAAGCAGATCCATGTAGGGCAGACATCAATTCTGAGTGTCCTCCATGCACACACGGGTCTTTTGACACAACTGGTGTCATTCATGGAAGGCATGTCATCTGGCATGTCTGCCCTACATTGGACCAATCAGTCCATGGCCTCCTCACCGACGGCAGCAGTGTACCTCATGCAACAGTCCCTCGCCCCTCCTACCTCTGCCCCATCCACAATACCTAGCACCCTACCTGTCCCAAGCACACACACACACCGGCACCGGCACGCACCAGCACAGACACAAGCAGCACACAGACACACACAAAAATACAGACGCACACGCACGCACAGTCAGGGGACTGATACCTCACTCACAGGGGCTGGGGCCCAGACACACACACACGCATCCACGAGCACTGCGCAGTCCTCAGATGCCTCTCCCTCCAAAAGCCCTTCCCTTGCCTCACCTGCAACCCCCCCCTCCCAGAAGCTCTTCCTCTGTGAGCTTGGCCTCTTCCCCACAGATACACCTGACACGAAGTCCAGGTGGAAGAGGCGACCACCACACACAGAGGGTAGTGCCCCTCACACCCGGACACCCTCCCCCAGGCACAGGCAGACAGAGGACCCCATTCGTAAGTCCCCACGGACCAGTAAGGGCAAGACCCCACCACCACCACCACGCAGCTCCACCACACAGTCTCTCTCCTCCATCCCCCAGGCCACCACTGCACAGGTTCCACCGCCACACCCTGCCCCAGGTTCCCCCACACACCGATACCGCATCCCCAAACTGCTTAGGCCCTCCCCCCCTACCACTTGCTCTTCCACCCCCAAACCAGACGCTCTGCCTGTTTGTGCCACTGGTGTGGAGACCGGGCCCCCCCCCTCTGTCCTGCCCACCTCATCTGCCTCCCCTTCCACTTCCTTGGAGTTGTGCACTGCAGTGGAGTCCACAACCACCCCGTCTGACTCGGGCACTGCAGTGGGGAACCAGTCCACTCCATCTGACCGGCCCACTGCAGTGGTTGCAGCACCCACAACATCTGAGTTGTGCCCTACAGTGGTGCAGGCCCCCACTGAGTCAGACACCTCCACTGCAGTTACCGGTGACACTCCTGCACCCACCACCCCTTCACTGCCTCCTTCTGGCATCCCCTGATCCTGTCCCTGCGGTGCCTGGCCTGCCCCTTGTATGCCCCTCCGAGGGGGATGTCCCCTGTCCGTACCAGTGCAGGCAAGCAAGCAATGGGTGACAAGTTGTCACGTATCACCCTGTTGGGACTGTATTTGGACTGGCCATTGGCCTTAGTTTCTTTTGGACTTCAACTTTTAATTTAACATTTGCTGAATAAAGCCTCTTTTTGTTTAATTGTGGTTTTTCTTTGGATGTACATGATGTAGATGAGTATCATCATGCATTTGCAGTTGTAATAGTGTTCAGATCAGGAAAATGAAGTGTTGCTGTGATGGACTCCATGTGGTCCATGGGATATGTGTCCTAATGTAGTCTGGATCTATAGCATCCTTTGCTGCAGTCTGAGGGTGTAATGTTCAGCATTTGACACATGGATGTACGTTTTGCATTTGTAAATTACCATCTTTGGCTTACACTGATGCACATCTGGTGGGCTTACCACTGTTCAATGTTTCTATTTCCCTGACTGTGTGCCCATCTCCACTGGACATGCAGTTTTGCACATCAATGTTGAAGGACTCATCTGTGTATACAGTGCAACTTGCTTGACACGTGTTTAGGGTGTATGCAGATGACTGACGTGACACTCCCGTACCCAGGCTGATGTGAGCAGAGCCTTCAGTGTGTTGTAGTTGTTGACTCACTGACCGAGTGTTCTGCTGACATATTTGAGTCGTGCACAGACAAGGTTTGGCACAGCGGACCTTCCACAGGAGTGGAGTGCCCTCATGGCAGTGTGTAATCCCGTGACATTGCCTGGGCCCGTGTTGTGTGAGCATGTCTGTGTGTGTTCCCTTCCCTTTTCCTACACAGGCTGTGTCCCTAGGGATGTTCCTGTTTGTGATGCTTGCTGAGTTGTCCTTTGTTCATCCAGCATCTTGGACCTGGTTTCTCCGGGATGTGGGTGCATAGCAAACTAATGTTCATGAGGTTGTCATCCCTAGTTGTCTTTGTTGTCAGGGCTGGGGATGTGGGCAAACGCAGATGGGACACAGTCAGGATTCCCCTTGGCACTTGTTAGTTACACAAGTCATGTAATTTACAGTTTGTGGTAGCTTTCAGTGATTGTGACACGTTGTGTGTGTGACTGCTGCCACTCCTCAGGGTCAGAGCTGCAATGTTGGAAGTTGTCTATGTGTGTTCTTTGTGGGTCACCTTGGCTTCTTCATTGGTCTGTGACTGTGGCCGGGATCCCTTTGATTGGGGTGGATTTCACGTCATCCCCATGTACGGCGTACCGTGCAGTGTGTCAGACATTCACGAGTCTTGTTGACTGGCCATGTGTGATGGGTTTCACACCTTAGTTCCCACCACCCCCCCTGGGATTGTCATGGGTGCATGTGCAATGTCACCAGTCCATGTGAGCTTCACAGCTGCACATTGGTGGAGATCAAGGTGTGTGGTGTTGAGTGTGTGCAAATGTGAGTTGTTGCACGGCTAGACCCCTACCTCCATATTGGCCTTGGCTGACAGGCCGTGCTGATTGCTTTGTGCTTGTGTAGGTGTGATGGTAGTTAGTTGCTCTGGACACATGGCTGTGGTTCACAGTGTGAACGACATCTATCTTTGTCATCACAGTGGGATTATCATGCAGGCTAGTGTCACCACAATGCGGTGTCCCTGGGAGTAGTGCTGTGGTGGGTCTGTCTCTTGATGTGTTAGTTGCTGTTCCTACAAGCTTGTGTGACATGTGTAATTTGGGCTCCCTCTCATCTCACAATGCCTGATTGCCCACATAGGGAAATCCGATCCATGAGTTACTTGTGTGGCACTGTATACACATCAGTGTAATTGGGATTCAGGCCTCCTCATGTGTTGTGGGGTTGCCTGGGGACACTGGCACACCCCCCCCCCCCCATCACCTGTTGTGTTTGATATGCAGTGTGAGGCTGCCTGTTTGTGTTTGTGCATCTGCACCACTGCATTGGCATATCTTGAGTGTGCCATTGGCTGTATGTTGTTTGGTGGCTTTCCCCTGCTGTCCCTGGGAATCCTAGGTCATCAGTCAGCACAATAATCATGGTTTGTATGTCCCATTGCTGCCATGGTATGGTATTTGTTCACCTCACATCTACAGTCTCCACAGGATATCTACATTTGTGTGTCCATTGGTGCAGATGTGTGGGTCTGCATTATGATGGTCACTTCTGTCATTGTGTAATTGATAAATGTTGACAATGTCAGCCCCCATGGGTGATGTTTGTCTGCACATGGCCAAAGGTATGTCTTATTTACACTGCACTGTTTGCCTCACCCAATCTATGTTGCTATGGGACACAAGCACTTCTTTGCCACTGATGTGTTTGTTGTTGTGTGACCAAGAATCATCCATGCTTTTTGGCATTTGCAGCTTTTTCCATGACAACACTTACCTTTTGGTCACTGTGATGATGGGGCTTTAGACCCCATTGCCACAATGTTCAAAATGTGCTTCAGCTATGGACCCCACACTTACATTTTGGTCACTGTGATGATGGGGGTTTAGACCCCATTGGCACAGTGGTCATGGTCTGATTGCATTGTGGAGGCCACACACATTTATGTGTGACACATGTGATAGGGGGTCACATTGTATGTTCATTGTCATGTTCAGTGTTGTAGGCATGTGACAGACTACACACGCTTATGATGTTGGGGTGATGTCTTTTTCTGACATTCCTTATGTTGGAGTATGCTGGTTGTGTCATGCATTACCCGTCCTATGAGTGGGGATGGTAGTGGTGGTAGGCATCCAGGCCCCCCTGAGTAGGGGTGGTGGTAGTGGTAGGCATCCATCCCCCTATGAGTGGGGATGGTAGTAGTGACAGGCATCCAGGTCCCCATGAGTAGGGGTGGTGTTAGTGGTAGGCATACATCCCCCTATGAGTGGGGATGGTAGTAGTGGCAGGCATCCAGGCCCCCATGAGTAGGGGTGGTGTTAGTGGTAGGCATACATCCCCTATGAGTGGGGATGGTAGTAGTGACAGGCATCCAGGCCCCCATGAGTAGGGGTGGTGGTAGTGGTAGGCATACATCCCCCTATGAGTGGGGATGGTAGTAGTGACAGGCATCCAGGCCCCCATGAGTAGGGGTGGTGGTAGTGGTAGGCATACATCCCCCTATGAGTGGGGATGGTAGTAGTGACAGGCATCCAGGCCCCCATGAGTAGGGGTAGTGGTAGGCATACATCCCCCTATGAGTGGGGATGGTAGTAGTGACAGGCATCCAGGCCCCCATGAGTAGGGGTGGTGGTAGTGGTAGGCATACATCCCCCTATGAGTGGGGATGGTAGTAGTGACAGGCATCCAGGCCCCCATGAGTAGGGGTAGTGGTAGGCATACATCCCCCTATGAGTGGGGATGGTAGTAGTGACAGGCATCCAAGCCCCCATGAGTAGGGGTAGTGGTAGGCATACATCCCCCTATGAGTGGGGATGGTAGTAGTGACAGGCATCCAGGCCCCCATGAGTAGGGGTGGTGGTAGTGGTAGGCATACATCCCCCTATGAGTGGGGATGGTAGTAGTGACAGGCATCCAGGCCCCCATGAGTAGGGGTGGTGGTAGTGGTAGGCATACATCCCCTATGAGTGGGGATGGTAGTAGTGACAGGCATCCAGGCCCCCTGGGTAGGGGTGGTGGTAGTGGTAGGCATCCAGGCCCCCATGAGTAGGGGTGGTGGTAGTGGTAGGCATCCATCCCCCTATGAGTGGGGATGGTAGTAGTGACAGGCATCCAGGCCCCCATGAGTAGGGGTGGAGTTAGTGGTAGGCATACATCCCCCTATGAGTGGGGATGGTAGTAGTGACAGGCATCCAGGCCCCCATGAGTAGGGGTGGTGGTAGTGGTAGGCATACATCCCCCTATGAGTGGGGATGGTAGTAGTGACAGGCATCCAGGCCCCCATGAGTAGGGGTGGTGGTAGTGGTAGGCATACATCCCCCTATGAGTGGGGATGGTAGTAGTGACAGGCATCCAGGCCCCCCTGGGTAGGGGTGGTGGTAGTGGTAGGCATCCAGGCCCCCATGAGTAGGGGTGGTGGTAGTGGTAGGCATCCATCCCCCTATGAGTGGGGATGGTAGTAGTGACAGGCATCCAGGCCCCCATGAGTAGGGGTGGTGTTAGTGGTAGGCATACATCCCCCTATGAGTGGGGATGGTAGTAGTGACAGGCATCCAGGCCCCCCTGGGTAGGGGTGGTGGTAGTGGTAGGCATCCAGGCCCCCATGAGTAGGGGTGGTGTTAGTGGTAGGCATCCATCCCCCTATGAGTGGGGATGGTAGTAGTGACAGGCATCCAGGCCCCCATGAGTAGGGGTGGTGGTAGTGGTAGGCATCCAGGCCCCCATGAATAGGGGTGGTGGTAGTGGTAGGCATCCATCCCCCTATGAGTGGGGATGGTAGTAGTGACAGGCATCCAGGCCCCCATGAGTAGGGGTGGTGGTAGTGGTAGGCATACATCCCCCTATGAGTGGGGATGGTAGTAGTGACAGGCATCCAGGCCCCCCTGGGTAGTGGTGGTGGTAGGCATCCAGGCCCCCATGAGTAGGGGTGGTGGTAGTGGTAGGCATCCATCCCCCTATGAGTGGGGATGGTAGTAGTGACAGGCATCCAGGCCCCCATGAGTAGGGGTGGTGGTAGTGGTAGGCATACATCCCCCTATGAGTGGGGATGGTAGTAGTGACAGGCATCCAGGCCCCCATGAGTAGGGGTGGTGGTAGTGGTAGGCATACATCCCCCTATGAGTGGGGATGGTAGTAGTGACAGGCATCCAGGCCCCCCTGAGTAGGGGTGGTGGTAGTGGTAGGCATCCATCCCCCTAGGAGTGGGGATGGTAGTAGTGACAGGCATCCAGGTCCCCATGAGTAGGGGGTGGTGGTAGTGGTAGGCATCCAGGCCCCCATGAGTAGGGGTATACACACCATATGGGTGTGTATGGCATTGGTGATAGCCATCCCGCCCCTATGGTTCTGCTGTTGCTAGTGTACGTCATTTCTGCATCCCTATGTGGGTGTGACATATTTCGGGTACGTGTCGTTTGTTTGTGTTGTGGGTGTTTGACTTACCGTCTGCGCCATACGCGTCCGTACCGGTCCCGGTAATAGATGTAGAGTATTGGTAGGACCTGCGCGATGGGATTCATGGTTGGTTCGTCTCGTTCGTGTTTCTCGTGGCTTCGACTCGTACTCGTCGCTGGCTTGTTCGTCTCGTGGCGCGAATCGGAGCTTATGTACAGCTCTCCCGGATGCTCTGACGTGCCGGACGTAGCGACGGGTTCGGCGCGTACGGAAGGCGCATCGTACTAGTCCGGCCGGAAGGTGCTGTGTATTTGGTTCCGTGCGACTCGATTCGGCGTTTACGGATCCGGCTCGGGCGGGGAACAGGAGCTGGAATGGGTAAGTACGGCTCGCACGGAATCTGTGCTGTTATGCGCATCGTACTTGCTCGTTCGGACGACTGTTCGAATCGGTCGGGAAACACGCATTCGGCTTGGTTTTTTTCCGGACGAATAGTGTTAGGTGCGCTTCCGGCCGAGATCGGAATCGACCCCTTTGTATTTAAGTATCTGGAATAGCAGCTAACCTTTCAGTATAGCAGACCTCTGTGAATTATGAATAGATATTCCATCTGATAGAATAGAAGCACGTGCTAACAGCAGGTGCCCAGCACCAACTAAGATCATGTGGTGGGCTGACATGATGGCAAAATTGGGAGGATTTCACAGTCATTAAAACCCCACCCGTGGTATTAGTCCACTGTGAAGGTTGAAGGTCCCCTGAAAATAATCGGAGGTTAATGTCCCAATACACAAAATCTGTAAAACTGGAAAATATATGTGGCAGAGGAAGTTTATGAGGCTAATGCCATGCTTCCTAATGTATAGGTCCTCGAGTGCCTTAGTTTAGGAATGAGATTCATTCCAATGACTGAATGTACGCTAAAACAAATGCCACCATGTAGAAACTAATCCAAACAGAAAATGTACCTTTGTATGCCAGTTAACTGATTAAACTCTCTGTAAATATGTTGCTCGCTGCTAATTACTAGCCTCCCTCTCTCTCTTGCTTAAGCTCTGCATCAGCTGGTAATGACTGAACTCTATTGCAGATTCCCTTTACTACCAGATGACAGCTGACCAATCGGTGATATCTAAACCTAGTCGCCGCATTTGCTGAGCTCTTGATTCTGATGCAATCTGTTAATGGCTGACACCCCTACTGTTAAAATCCAGTATCAGATGATAATCATTGACCTCTATATTTTGTAAGCGCAACGTACTGCTTAGCATTGACATATGACCTTTTTTAAAGGTTTTGAAAGTCAGCTCTTGACCTATGGGATACATTTATAAGTTATTTACCTTTCTTTAATAGCTCATCATTTTTACGCTTGATTATTTATCTGATGCACATCTTTTTTGCAACAGTATGTACATAGTGTCAAACGCTAATGATTTGCTGTCTTTCTCTTTGATAGGGCTTTGGTGCTGGCAACTTCAAATCATTGTTTGAAGCTATTGAAAAGGATCAAGATGCAAGGGGGAATTTTACGATCTATACTACAAATGGAGAATCCCACGTCCTTTCCTGAAAAAGCTAGTGACCAGAGCATTGTGAAGCAGCTTACATAAATTAGGATATGCCATCCCTCATGCTCAGTGTTGCCGTATTTTCACTCCACCATCCTCAAACCTTGGCTTGTGGTCGCAGGAAAGAATACAGGGGCAACAGCCACCTTTGTTTTCCCATTTCCACATCACCCAGACACTTTGCGACTCGCAATGCTCTCATCTAGGAGACCTCCGAATAACAGAACCAGCCTGTGGAAGATAAATTATCAGCTTGCCCACATGAGCATTGTCTTCCCATGGTGTCAATATTCAAAATTACTAAGTAAAAGTCTCTTTCCAGTTTTATTTCAGATGGTCAGCGGCAGGAAATGGTTAAAAAATCTAGAAGCAGCTTTAGACCAATGTTGAGAGGATGAGGAGTTGGGGTCAGCTTAGATTATGAGCCTTGAAACTCTGTTAAAATACACTGATGTTAAAGACGCATTCAAACGCAGTATTGTACAAACAGAAGAAAACAAGTTACTTACCTGTAACTTTGGTTCTCCAGTATTGGAAGCTTTCATAGATTCCCATGCTTAGAATCATTCCCCGTCGTCGAGATGGGAGTCTCGGTAAAAATAAAATAGTAGTAAATAACCATTACAAAAGAGAAACAGGCCTAGGCCTGAACTCATTTTGCAACCAGACCATGTTTTTTTGTAAAAGAGACCAAAAAGAACAGGCAACCAATCAGAGCAGCCTCACCCTCTAGAACCTTGGTGAAAGAACCTCAGCTCCTCAGATTTTCGTATACGTTGTGAAATAATCACGCAGAAAGAGGCTGAGCTTTCCCAGGGGAGGAGGGTGGGTCGCATGGGAATCTATGAAAGCTTCCAATACTGGAGAACCAAAGTTACAGGTAAGTAACTTGTTTTCTTACTCCAGTATTGGAGCTTTCATAGATTCCCATGCTTAGAATCAGAGTAGCTAGCAGTAAATATACACATTTTGTAATGAAGTATAACCTTTTGATAAATGTTTGTTAAAACATATTTCTACATGAATAATATGCAGAAAGATAGTTACAACTGACCATGCAATACACAGGGTAATAGCAAATGATTCAGAAACAAGATAAAATGTGTAAAAGCTGAAAAGTAGGAAGGAGGGATGCAAAGGAAAGCTCACCACTCATTGGAAGAGGTTCCTCAGAACTGCTTGGCCCACAGCCGTGTCATCTCGCAGTGAAGCGTCCAGGCAGTAATGTTTCGTGAACGTGTGAGTGCTGCTCCAAGTAGCAGCTCTACAAATGTCCTTAATCTGGACACCAGCAAACAGAGCCGTAGAGGATACCACAGACCTTGTGGAATGAGCCCGGACTCTACCCTCCAGGGGTTTGCCCGCTGCTGTATGACAGAATCGAATAGCGCTAACAACCCACCGAGCTATCCCCTGTTTGGAAAGGGGAAAACCCTTGCGGGGAGCGCTAAATGACACAAAAAGTTGAGAAGTCTTACGGAAGGACTTAGTTCGGTCCAAATAGAATTTCAGGCACCTCTGTACGTCCAGAGAATGAAGAGCTCTCTCAGCAGGAGAAGAAGGCTGAGGGAAGAAGGTCTTAAGAATCACTGGCTCGTTGAGATGAAAAGTAGAAGGCACTTTAGGAATGAATTTAGGATTAGTTCTCATGATTACTGTATTCTTTTTGAACTGAAGAAAAGGTTCCTGAATTGTAGGAGCCTGCAACTCTCCAATCCTCCTGGCTGAAGTTAGTGCCAGCAACAAAGAAAGTTTCCAGGAGAGGAACTTTAGATCCGTTCGATGAATAGGTTCGAATGGGTGCTTCATTAGTTGAGAAAGAACCAAGTTCAAATGCCACGTGGGAGGCGGAGGTCTCACTGGTGGAAATACTCTGAAGAGGCCCTTGAGAAATTGTTGAACAATTCTGGCTGACCAAAGGGACGGCCCAGATGAGGTGAGCCGAAAGCGAGAAACCGCTGCTAGGTGCACTTTAATGGAAGAATGAGCCAAACCTGCCTTAGCCAAGGACAGGAAATATGGAAGAACCTGGTGTGGCTGCGACAATAAAGGATCCAACCCTGCTCCATGACACCAGATGCAGAATCGCTTCCATTTCAAGCGGTAAGTTTTGTTAGTAGAAGGGGCCCTCGCCTGCGAAAGGACATCCTTAACTTCCTCTGGAAGATCTAAGTCAAGAAATTCTCGCTGCTCAGGAGCCAAGCTGAGAGCTGTAACGAGCGAGGATCTGGGTGCCAAACCTGACCCTGAAACATCGTGAGGAGGTGTGGAATCGGCTGCAGTGGGTGAGGACGATCCAAGGAGAGAAGGTGAAGTTCGGTGAACCAGAACTGTCTCGGCCATGCTGGAGCTATGAGGAGCATTTTGCACGGTTCTGCTTTCATCTTCATGAGCAACCTGGGAATCAGCGGAATGGGGGGAAAAGCGTATACAAATGCGCCTGACCAGGCAATCGAAAGCGCATTCCCCAGAGATCCTCGATGGTGTAGCCTGCTGGCGTAAGACAGGCATTTCCTGTTTTCTGGTGTGGCAAACAGGTCTATGGAGGGTCTGCCCCACCGGTGAAAGACTCCGTGCAGCGTAGCTTGATCCAGTTCCCACTCGTGGGTGACAGATTTCAGCCTGCTGAGCCTGTCCGCTTTGTCGTTGAGCACTCCTGGCAAGTGTTCTGCTTTCAAAGAAATTCTGTGCAGGATAGCCCACTCCCAAATCGCCTGGGCTTCTTGTGACAAGGGGAAGGACCTGGTGCCGCCTTTCTTGTTGATGTAATGCATGGCTGTGGTGTTGTCCGTCCGGACAAGAACCGACAACCCCTGCAATCTTGGAAGAAAAGCCTGAAGAGCTAGACGAATCGCTCGAAGCTCTAAGAGGTTGATGTGTAGGAGGCGATGTTCCGGCAGCCAATGACCACTGACCTGCAGATCTTGCAATACTGCACCCCAACCCTCCAGAGAGGCATCCGTCGTCACCACTTGAGGAGCTGGAGTTTTTACGAAGGATAGACCTTGGGATAAATTCCTTTTCCTTGTCCACCAGAGGATGGCTCGCTTCATTGCGTGAGTGATCACTAGCTGGTCGTCGAAAGAACCTGTCACCTGCTTCCACTGTAAGTTTAGGTGCTCCTGCAAGGGACGCATTCTCAGTCTGCAATGAGGTATTAAGGGAATGCAGGAGGACATCATCCCTAGAAGGGATTTGAACCGGCGAACAGAAAGACACTTTCTTCCTCGCACTATATGAGCCATGGAAATTAGATTTCTTTGTCTCTCCAGAGATGGAAACACCCTGTTGAGAGATGTGTTCAAGACTGCTCCCAGAAATTGAACCTTCCTGGACGGGAGGAGAGAAGACTTGGCGTTGTTGAGAGTCAGGCCCAGATTGGAGAAGAGGCAAGTGCAAGCATTGACCGCTTCCTCTGCTGCCTCCTGGACGAAGCTTTTAGCAACCAATCGTCCAGGTAAGGAAAGACCTGGAAATGTTGCTTCCTGAGGAAAGCTGCTACTGGTGCCAGCACCTTGGAGAAGACTCTCGGAGCTGAGCGAAGACCAAACGGCAGCACTCTGAACTGGAAATGGCTCTTGGCGACTGTAAATCGTAGAAACCTCCTGTGGGCTGAATGAATGGGGATGTGGAAATATGCATCCTCGAGGTCGAGAGTGGCCATAAAATCTCCCTTGTTGAGAAGACGCAGAATGTCCTGGAGAGACACCATCCGAAACGATAGCTTTGTGAGATAAGTGTTGAGCTCCCTGAGGTCTAGAATGGGGCGCCATTTCTCCAATGTTTTCTTTACCAGAAAAAATCTGGAATAAAACCCCTTTCCTCTCTGTGAGAGAGGGACCGGCTCTACTGCTCCCTTGATCAGCAGTTGATGGACTTCCAGCCGGAGGAGACGTAGGTGTTTGGCGGAGTTGGCGGCAGGGGCCTTGGATGGTGGAAGATGAGTGAACTCTAGAGTGTGGCCACTCTGAATGATGTTCAGTACCCAACGGTCTGTTGTTATACGTTCCCAGTTTTGGAGGTATCGAGATACCCTGCCACCTACAGATGTCCTGGAGGAAGAGGAGGGCACAGCGCAAAGAGCGAGGTCGCCGCTATTGTCTCTTAGGGGCGTCCCGTCCGGGACGATTCTGCTTCCCTCTAGTGTTCGATCTAGAGAAAGTCGACGTCTGGCCTTGCCTCTGATAAGGACGGTAAGATTGTTGTGTGGAACCATAAGAGGAGTATCTCTGTTGTTGGTAAGATCCCCTGTAGGATGGAGCACCTCTGCCTCTCGCTCCGCGGAATGGCGCTTTTTGTATTGAAGGGTCCCCAAGGACCGAGCAGTTTCCGTATCCTTCTTGATGTTTTGAAGGGTATCATCTATGTGCTTGCCGAACAATTCCTCTCCGTCAAAGGGAAGATCCAGGATCTTATTCTGGATCTCAGGACGAAACCACGTTGCCTTTAGCCAACCCTGGCGACGAAGCACAGCTGCACCAGCCAGGGACCGGAAAGCCGTTGTGGCAATGTCCATTGCACAATCGATGATCTCAGTGGACGTAACCTCCCCTTCTTGCAAGATCTTCTTTGCCTCCGACTTGGAAGGATCAGACAACTGGTCCAGGTAAGGCGAAAGGTCACACCACAATTGGCGGTCGTACCTTCCAAGAATTGCTAAAGCGTTCGCCGCTCTGATGACAAGGCTGGCCATGGAGGAGAATCTTTTCCCCGCGTTGTCTAGGCGTCTGCCCTCTTTGTCCGGCGGTGTAGACAGCGGCGCTGAAGGATTCCTTGACTTCCTCTGCGCTGCTTGTGAAATGACCGAGTCGGGTCGTGGCTGACCAGTCAACGAAGCTGGGCTGTCATCTGGGGCCTTATACTTTTTGTCCAGACGCGGCAAGACTGGAACCACAGTGGCCGGGTTCTTCATGGCCTTAAAGCCTTCTTCCCAGACATGCCCCACGATAGGAATAGAGCGTACCACCCTCTTACTCGGTTCTTTAAAATCATAGAGAAAGCACTCTGTTTGGACTGAGGGCATAGCAAGCTCGAAACGTAGAGACGCTTTCTCCATCAATCTGTGAAAACCCCCAATGTCAGCAGGGGAGAATCGATCGGGGCTGGAGCCGGTGAAGCGGGATCAGGGATTACATAATCATCCCATTCATCACCTTGATCTTGATGAACAAGCTCCCCCTCTTCCTCCTCAGAGGAGACATCCTGGTGTTGATCTGGAGGAAGGACATCAGAAGATGCATGAAATTGGGTATGTAGTCGAGCTGATGGAGGTGGTGAAACCCTCACCGTATCAGGAGGAGGAGGCACAGAGGAGGCCAAGAGAGCGGGTTGTGGAGGCGGAGTATGAGATGAAAATCTCCGTTGATAGTCCAAAAGCATCCCCTGTAAATCCGCTAAAAGAGAAGTTGGTACAGACATCATCTCTTGTTGAGTATCCTCTTGACGTGCAAAGGATTGTTGGTATGACTGATCCTGATAATAACCCTCCGAATCAGTCTCCTGACATTTGACAATAAGCTGAGAGGGGCTATTGGCATCCCCAAATTGACTATAGCCTCCAGCAGAGTCTTCGTCCTCATCGAGAAGTAATGCAGGAGGTAAAGAATCCACCATTTTAGGGGACGTCATTTCTGGTGAAATTTGCTTTCTCCTCACCAATATGGAAATTTTTTCCGTCGACGATGCCGTCGACGGCGCCGTCGAAGCAGAAGCGAATTTCTTCGTCGACTGGATCACCGTAAACGAGGATGAAGATGGAGCCACCGTCGACGGAAGAGGTGTGCAGACCGTCGTCGACATGATGGGTGTCGTCGACATCGTCGTCGACGAGACAGTCAATGTCCCTGCTGACGTTGTCGTCACTGTTGTCGCCGACGCCATCGTCATCGACGCCATCGTCGATGAAATTTTCGTCGCTCTTGAAGAAGTGCTCGTCGACGAGCCCGTCGACACCGGAATAGAAGACGACGTCGACACTCCCGTCGACGCCGGAGCACTTTTAGCCTGCGATTTTGGAGGCTTCGTCGTCGAGGGTTTGCGCAGCATCGACGACGAATGACCACTCTTTCCAAAAGACTGTGAAGAGGGTTTTTTAAAAGATTTGTCCTGGCTAGGGACTGTCGCAGGTGGTGTACTTAGTCCTTCCCTCTCCTTTACACCGCAGTGAGGAGATTTGATAGGACCCTGAACCTCAGACTCCTTCGGGGTCTTTTTTGAGGCCTTAGAGGGGAGATCCACAGATGGTGAAGGGGAACTTCTACCCCTTTTGACTGACCTTCTTGATGAGGCGACAGAAGACGACTCCTCACTGTCGCTCGACAGTGGATCCTTCCTGGACTTGAGTCTGTGGAGCCAGGTTAACAGACGACCCTCACGGTCCCGGAGAGTCTTGGTGGAAAAAGTGCGGCAAATCTTGCACTCCGCAGCCTTGTGATCCGGGTAGAGGCAATATATGCAGTCCTTATGTCTATCTTCCACATAGAGCCTCTTCTTGCCACAAGTGGCACAAGCCTTAAATAAAGCTTTCTTTTTATCAGACATTTCCAAAGGCTTTGGAAAGAAAACCTGAAGAAAAAAAACGCTGGAAAAAGCAGTTGAAAGAGTTGAAATAGAGCAAAGCTCAAGGAGACTCCCTGTAGCACAACGTGCGGTAGAAAATCTAAGGAGCGGAGGTTCTTTCACCAAGGTTCTAGAGGGTGAGGCTGCTCTGATTGGTTGCCTGTTCTTTTTGGTCTCTTTTACAAAATGACATGGTCTGGTTGCAAAATGAGTTCAGGCCTAGGCCTGTTTCTCTTTTGTAATGGTTATTTACTACTATTTTATTTTTACAGAGACTCCCATCTCGACGACGGGGAATGATTCTAAGCATGGGAATGTATGAAAGCTCCAATACTGGAGTAAGGGTAAAATGTGCTAGAATATGTAAAGTAAACATGAGTAATAAATAATCTTCTTACAGGCTACTCAATATGTTTCTACATATATTCTAAACCTGCTATTTATAATCTTGACAATGATATGCGTGAGCAGTGCTTTACACAGAGGCAGATGTCAGGCCCATGATCGAGGTCCTGAGACAGTCAGTTGTTACTTATCAGCTCTCTGATGTGTTACCTGCTGCAAACCACCCGTGTCCAGGGCTCTAGGTACTAAAATTGTTGTCAAATATTCTATTGAGTAGAGAGGTGCAGAAATCAAGGCTTATTATAGGGGATGTTGAAGTTTTAAAAGAGTACAACCAGTGGCGGCCGGTAATTTTCCTGAGTGGGCCTCGCGCGCACACATACTCACACACATACATACACTCATCTACATGTACTCTCAATCACACCCATCCATTCACAAGTCTACACACATACACCCACTAGTCACATGTACACACCCATTCAGAACGCACAGAAATACACATACATTCATGACATACACACACGCACCCAAAAAAACAATTTATCAGGCCGCGGCAGTGACATCAGGTTTCAGGAGGGAAATCGCCGTGTTTATTGGTGGATTGCAGAAGTCTACCTTGAGTCATTTTTTTTTGTTTAAATTTCTTTATTAGCATTTTATCTTTTTCCTTTATAATACGTACAGTGAATTCACTGTTGTTCCATTGGTTTTTGCGTTTTTACATATTGTTTGCATCTCACATTTACAGTTCTGATTACAACAATAGTTACTAACGGTATATATGTTTCCCCTCTATTCTGCTAGTAAAGTTTACCCTTTAGCTGTTACTAACTTTTCTCGTGATATTCGCTTCTACTTACAACGTACGTTCCTGTTGTCTACACTTTAGCCTGGGTCTTGTTATGTCATATGGAGGGGAACATTTGCGTATTAATAGTTCAAATGTGGGTTACATCATACATATACAGCCCATTTTGCTCTAAATTCAAACAATTTTTCATCAAAGCATAAACTATCCAATAATAACAAACAAACCAGCACATTCAGTTCGTTGCATATGTTTACCATGTCTTCATCATTTTATGATCCAGCCCCTCCCCGTTCTCTCTCCCCATTGCGTCTTGTCTGACTTTTCCCTTCATGTGTATTTGCGTCCCTTCGTACCCTTATATTTTTCTTTCCCTCGCTTGATATCTCACCCTCAACTTGCATATGCTCCAGGGTGTATTCCATTCAACCGCTACTTCTTCTCTGTTCTGCGCACTGTCTCCTTCTGCGTTGTGAGTCTCGGCTCGAGTCTCTACTAGAATCGTGTCCCAGTACTGCGCAATGGGGTATTTACGCAGGCCAGCTATTTCTTCCCTGTGCAGCGCAGTACGTTCTGCCTGGGCCCACACCGCTAGTGAGTTTTTCCAGCTTTTAAGAGCAGGAGGACGCTTAGCCTTCCAATGCTTAGTGATTAGTCTTTTGGCCACTATTAGCGCTAGATCTATAAATCATGAGGTAACTCTCTGCTTCTTAGATCTAGGGAATATCCCCAGTATGCATTCTTCCCAGGTGTGAAGGGAAGGTCGGTCAGTGTACGCTGCTAGTGCTTCTGTTATCTCTTGCCAATATGTTTGTAGTACCCTACAGGACCATAGCATGTGTAGAAGGTCTGCCCCTATCTGATTACATCGGGGACATGCCGCAGTCGTCAAATTGAAGTAGTTGTTTAGCTTGTCAGGCGACAGGTATGCTCTGTGTATAATATATGTCTGTATGACACGAAATTTAGCATTTCGTGGAATTTACATTGGGCTAAGATACTTTCCCATTCCTTTTCTGTCCACTGGCTTCTCCTGTCTTCTTCCCCTCTTGTGCGTAATGACACGAATGGCTGGATGGTGTGTGTCAACAGTGCTTCTGCCAGCCAGTGCACTATATGGCTACCATTTCCCATCACATGCAAATATTAGATCAAAAGGTGCATTTGTGGCACAGTGTCTATATCTCCCCAGGCCGACGTTAACGACCGTATGATTGAGTTATATAAGAGGAATTGGCCTGCCGGTAATTCGTATTCACTGATCAATGTGTCAAAAGGTATCAGTGCACCTTCCGCAAACAGGTCGCCAAGAGTGTGTATCCCAGCCTCCTCCCACTGCCCTAGCATTACATACGTTGTGCTTGTTTTGTTTCTCGGGGTGCCCACTAGGGGCAGTGCTGGCCCGTAGGGTATTATGCTCTTAGTGAGATATAGACTGCGCTTGTAACAGCTGTTAGCTAGGGCTAGGCCCGTGGGAGTCTGCATCGGGGGACGCGCCATTGGATGGAATATGTGATATATCTGAGATAACGACCACACTGGTCTTCCTGTGGCCGTGTCAGATGTGTTATGCCCCGCCAGCCATTGTGCCACCCATTGTAGCTGCGCCGCTAAATAATATAGCTCTAAGTTCGTGTCGGCAAGCCCTCCCCCTTTCAAAGGTGCATATATTTTCCAAAGCACTATCCAATGGCGATCTTTATTCCATATAAAGTCCTGTAACGTTTGTTCTAGTTCCCGAAATACTTTAGTTGGGACGTAGACAGGTAGGTTTGCAAAATAATACAACAGCTTAGGTAAGATTACCATGTTGGTCAAGGCTACTCTACCCATCACCGCCAGTGGCAGCGTTTTCCAGAACTTCATTTGGCATATGATTGAGGAAATCGCTCTGGACAAGTTGCCTTCTAGTATGTCTGCAGGACTGCGATATATGAATATGCCCAGGTATCGGAAGGTTACTGGTTGCCAATTGAGGGGCCAGTTATTTATCTGAAGATCCGGGTTTTGGGTTTCCCTCCTTAAAGGGTATAGACATGATTTAGTCAGGTTTACTTTTAGTCCTGACATTGCCTCAAATTGTTGTAATGTTCCTGCTATAGTATCTGGTATGTTATGTAAGTCCTTAATGTACAACAGGAGATCGTCTGCATAAAGAGAGATCGCTTGCACACCATCTCCTAATGGTATACCCAAGTCTTCCCCTCCGTTTCGCAGACGTTCCGCGAGCGGCTCCATGGCTAACGAGAACAGGAGTGGGGACAGCGGGCAGCCTTGCCTAGTTCCCCTGTTGATGGTTACACTTTCCGAAGTTCTTGTGCCCGTGCATACCCTAATGGTGGGCTGCGTATAGAGCAGTCCATCCAGTTGTAGGAAAGTATCTCCCAGACCGTAGTTGATCAGTACCTCAAAGAGGTATGGCCACTCGAGGGAGTCAAAAGCCTTCTCTAGATCCAGAACTGAGCACCCTGAGTCAGGCCATGATTGTACTGCATATTCTTGGACTCTGAAAAATCGACGTATATTCAAGGAGGTGCTCCTGGAAGGAACAAATCCATTTTGTTCTGGGTGTACTAGTTCCTTCACCAGCGGCGCTAACCTCGTCGCAATGACTGAAGCTAGGATTTTGAAATCCGTGTTTAGAAGCGCCAGTGGTCTATGGGAGCCCAGCATGGTCGTATCCTTGTCTGGTTTTGGGAGTGACCCCATAAGCTCCTCACGCTGCGTGTCTGCAAGTGTGGTGTTGGCTATTGCAGTGTCGTATACTTTTTTGAGCTGTGGTGCCAAGATTGTCGCTTAGGTCTTACAAAATTCAGCTGGTAGCCCGTCCGGGTCTGGAGTTTTCCCCGTGGCTAAGGTGCGCATACTCGCCAATATTTCTTCTAGGTTAAATGGGGCGTCAAGTTCTATTTTCTGCGCTGGGGTTACCTTAGGGAGGGTAATTTCCAAGAGATACTGGCGGATCTCTTCTGTCTCTACTGTGACTGTGGACTTATATAGGTTGACATAATGTCTTGTGAACGCCTGATGTATCTCCTGCTGCGAATACAATAAGTCACCCTGCAGAGAACGGATAGTTGTGACCGGGATTTTAGCATCGTCTTGCCGAATGAGCCACGCAAGTAGCCTGCCAGCTTTATCTGAGGCACTGTAAGTGCACGCTGAGTGCGCTGCGTAGCTGAGGCAGCGTAGTCTTTCCAGCAGGCTGGTATGTTCTGCTCTGCTTTCTTGTAATTTATTGCAAGTGAAGGGCCTATTTATGCTTTAGTTTCTAGTTGGGCTGGCTTATTCTCTAGCTTGGTTAAGTCTGACTCCAGTACTCTGCGCATGCCGGCCTGCGTACCTAGACAATGTCCCTGTATCGCCGTCTTGAAGTCATCCCATTCTATTAGGGCTGATGAAGCCGTCTCTGCGTTTACTTCAAAGTAATCTGTTATCGCTGCGCTCGTGGATTCACGGAATAACTTATCCTCTAATACTGTGGGTTGCATTCGCCATCTAGGTATGGGAGCTATGTCATTATCCCACTCTATTAATAGCGTATGTGGATTGTGGTCAGTGTGTTCTCCCTAGGTATTGAGCGCTCTGTTATGAGTGGCAGCAGGTCTTCTGTGACTAGTATTTTATCGAGTCGGACATGTAGGTCATGTGATCCTGAATAAAATGAATAGACCCTATCTGTGGGGTTTCTGTGCCGCCAAGCATCTACCAGGTGCCAGTGCGCGGTCCAAGCGTCCTGTGCTTTCATTGCTACCACTGTGGGTGCCCCAGGGAGGGGAGGGGGGGAGCGATCCAATGACAATGAATTAAAGTCTCCCCCCAATAGCAGCGGGACTCCATGCCATGCAGATAATTTATTCGGCAGGGGGTCGAGGAATCCTGCTTGCTCAGCGTTTGCGCATATATAGATGCCACCACTACAGATCTACCGTCTAGTCTACCTTGGACTAGGACATATCGGCCGTCCGGGTCGATGTGTGACTCCTCCACTTTAAAAGGAATCCCCGGTCTGACCCAAATTAACGCACCTCTGGCGAAGGCCGAGTAGCCAGTAGTGTATATTTGGCCTCTCCATCTTCTTTGTAAGTTCAAGGATTCATGCTTGGTGAGATGTGTTTCTTGGAGGAGCGCTATTTGCACTTGGTATCTTTTCAGATAAGAGCAGATCAGGTATCTCCGTGAAGGAGTGTGTATCCCCCTAACATTCCATGTACATATTTTGATATGTGCCATTTTACCCGGGGTGTATGTGCAGGCCAGCGCCTGGCAGAAGGGTTCTAGGGGCATCTACGCTGTCCGCTGGAGGTCTCAGAGGTGGGGCTGCTTTGTATTGCATTGTCAAGCTGCTTTTAGCATGGGTATGCGGTCGAATGTGCTGAGTAAATAAATCAACCTTAATCAAAACAGTTAATACAAATAGGTCGAGTTTGCAACATGCAATCGTCCAAACATCTAAACCATTAAACATGTCAACAGATGTTACTGGGTTGGGCCACGCAGGCGTCTGGTGCCAGTAAGTGTTACAAGTAAGAATGCTATATGCTCCCCTTCTCGCCCAATGTCGAGCATTGGCCGGGGCCTCGGCTGCGATTGGTTGTGGTGCTGTGCCGATCATTAATGACATATGTGTAAATGGGAGGGGGGGGGCAAGGGGGCTCTCCCCTTTCCCCTAGCCCAATAGCCATGTCAGTTCGTATATATATATATATATATATATATAAAGTCTTGAGCACATTATTATGACACATATAGTTGGTACTAAGGTGAGGACCATAACACATATCAGGACACTCAGTACTTGCGTGGTCGTCGCTTCAGCTTGCTGGCCAGAGTTCATTAGGTAATTAACAGTTCATTATGTCGTCTGCCGTTTGAGGTGTTACATCTGGCATTGTTTCCAAGTCCTGTGAGTTTGAGTGGCCGTCAGCGGACTCCGCGTCACTCTTCTTGTCCGGTGAGGTGTCCTCTGATAAGGTGTCACTCTGTTGGCTGCTGATATCTGCCGAAGCTTGTAGCGCATTACGTTGATCTTTACGCATTTGCTCCAGGTTGGGGCCGAGGTTTTGCGACAACGTGTGCTTCCTGCGCCTTTGACTCCTTCTGCGTTGTTTCAGTTCTGCATTGAAGTGTGGGCTCGAGGGTTTTTCACTTTCTGAAGCAGCAGCTTCAGGAGCTATGGAGTTTAGCCACTCCCAGGCAGCCTGGGGGGTATCAAAGAAGTAAGTTTGCCGTTTTGCTGCCATGCGCAATCGGGCAGGGAACAATAGCGAATATCTAAGATCAAGACATCGGAGCCTTCTCTTTACTTCCATGTAGGAGTACCTCTGCTTTTGGACTGATGCTGTATAGTCTGGGAAGAACATTACTGTGCTGTTCGCCATTTGGACTTTCTGTAAATTTCTGGTCTCCTGCAATATCGCATCTCTGTCCCTGTAGTTCAGTACCCGGAACAGGAACGGCCTAGGACTTGCTCCGGAGGGGTAGGTCAGGCAGGTACTATGTGGGCCTGTTCTACAACAAAATATTTTAACAATGTACCGTCTGGCAGCAGGACACAAATCCATTTTTCTGCAAAAGTCGTGGCATCCCTCCCTTCTTCTCCTTCAGGAAGGCCTCAAGTTGTTGCACCTGGACCGGCCTTCTGAGTCTTCTGGTCTATGTTCCAAGAGCTTTACATTAGCTTCAAGTTCCTCGAGGCGCTTGTCTGTATCTTGGGTCTGAGGGGAGAGTTCAGCCACTGTATCCTCCAGTGGTAAACAGACATAATATCGAAACAAAAATATCGAATGGACACAATATCGAGTCTAAAATATAGAATGGACATAATATCGAATGGACATAATATAGTCGTTAAAAATATCGAAATTAAGGTAAGTAATATCGATAGTTAAAATATCGAAGTACATAATATAGGCATTAAAAAATATCGAATTTTTAATAATATCGAATTTTGTCTAAGTGTATTGTATGTTAGTATATGTGTTAAAAGTGTATATTAGTTGTTGTAATGTATGTTTAATTTTTTAAAAGCAATGAATTTTATGTTATTTAATTTTTGCGTAATTTAATTCCAGTAGCGGGTAGTGGGTTTATAGGGAATAGGGTGGGAAGTAATTTAATTAAAATTAAGTACATATTAATAAATATTAATTGGTATTGATAATTAATTTATTGTTAATTAATTATTAATTGGTAATTAAATTTTATTAATTGGTAATTTTTTAATTGATTAAATGGTAATTATGTTAATTCAATTAATTAAATAGTTGTAGCGGGATGTGGGTTTATAGGGGAATAGGGTGGGAAGTAATTTAATTAAAATTAAGTACATATTAATAAATATTAATTGGTATTGATAATTAATTTATTGTTAATTAATTATTAATTGGTAATTAAATTTTATTAATTGGTAATTTTTTAAATTGATTAAATGGTAATTATGTTAATTGTATTAATTAAATAGTTGTAGCGGGATGTGGGTTTATAGGGGAATAAGGTGGGAAGTAATTTAATTGAAATTAAGTACATATTAATAAATATTAATTGGTATTGATAATTAATTTATTGTTAATTAATTATTAATTGGTAATTAAATTTTATTAATTGGTAAAAAAAAATTAATTAATTAAATGGTAATTATGTTAATTCTATTAATTAAATAGTTGTAGCGGGATGTGGGTTTATAGGGGAATAGGGTGGGACGTAATTTAATTGAAATTAAGAACATATTAATAAATATTAATTGGTATTGATAATTACTTCATTGTTAATTAATTATTAATTGGTAATTACATTTTGATAATTGGTAATTTTTTTTTTTAATTCATTAATTGGTAATTAGGGTTATTAATAATATTTATTAGTATTGATAATTAATTATTTTTTAGTAAAATATTAAAATATTACTTTCCCTACTTTTGCACTCTCTGGAGTGGGAATAGTAATTATTACCCCTACGCTATCCAACGCTTTCCCTACTGTTGCACTGTCTGGAGTTGGAATAGTAATTATTACCCCTACGCTATCCAACGCTTTCCCTACTGTTGCACTCACTGTAGTGGGAATAGTAATTATTACCCCTACGCTATCCAACGCTTTCCCTACTGTTGCACTCTCTGGAGTGGGAATAGTAATTATTACCACTACGCTATCCAACGCTTTCCCTACTGTTGCACTCTCTGGAGTGGGAATAGTAATTTTTACTCCTACGCTATCCAATGCTTTCCCTACTGTTGCACTGTCTGGAGTGGGAATAGTAATTTTTACCGTCCCGCTATCCAACGCTTTCCCTACTGTTGCACTGACTGAAGTGGTAATAGTAAATTTTACCGTCCCGCTATCCTACGCTAAAAATATTGAATATTTTTTTATAAATATTACGTTAATATATTTATGTATTAAAAAATTAAAATGTATGTTTATTTTTTTTAAGTTACATTAATAATTTATTAATTTTAAAGTTATTTAAGTATTTTTAAGTATGTTTTAGTTAATTATATATATTATTTCATTAATTTTACATTACTTTTCATACATTTAAAAAATTCGATATTTTGACTGACTATATTTTTTACAACTATATTTTTGGAGTCGATATTTTTGTACTTACCTGTTTGTAGATAGGGAGTCGATATTTTGGCATTCGATATTTTTACTTCGATATTGTTGTAGGTCGATATTGTTGTTATCGATATTCTGTCAGTGATCCCCTCCAGTGCCTGCGTTCTGTTAGCTAGTTTTCTATGGTCCGCATGCAGGAGATTTACTTCCTGGGCAACATTATCTATCTTGTTCTCCATCGAGGTCTTTGTTGATTCCATCGTAGCACTTAGCTTCTACACAGCAGCCAGGACTGCATCAAGTTTACTGGACATGGGGTCCGTAGAGGTTTTAGACAACAGTGTATCCGATTGGGAGTGAGATGGAGGCAGTTGATTGGCCTGGCCCCCTGCACCCGACCGAAGGCGACCCATGTCCGACATGCGGTTACAGTATTTGTGTATACAGTCCTGTACTGTTCAATCTCTGTTCCCTTTCCGGCTTTTGCGGTCTTCCACGCTTAGCGGCTGTTTTCTATCATTCTCTGAGACTGCACGTTAAGCAGCTATGTGGTGCAAGGAGGAACACAGGCTCTGCAGTGTTTATGCCCATCACTCTTCCCCTCTCTGTTCTGCGGAGGTTAGTCTTTGTTTGCTAGGCCCAGCATACAGCCTCTCAGTGCCGCTACTCGTCGGGGCCTGTTATTGCTGGTTACATGTACTCGGTCGGGGGCTGCATTATAGCGCCTTGTGTGTCTTCGTCGTACCTTGCTCTTTGATGACTCACTGCCTCCTACCTGCTGGCTTAAACCTTTGCCCCATCCGTTCACTGTCTGGCCAGTTGTGTTGCTTGTAATGAGACACTTCACACAGATTGCTGCCACGCTGTCCCCTTCACCACTTTGGCATCCAGAAGTCTTGCGCGTGTTACTGCGTGTTCGGCGCCGTTATCAAGCTCATCGGGTGGAGCTACAGGCTCGCCTGATCTCTCCGCTATCTCGGGGCAGAGACCATCAGTTTGATGCATATGGAGCTGGGCGCTTTTAGCGGGATTGTCTTTCTGCTTTGCGTCTACACTGTTGCTGCTCACCTTCGGTCTGTCTTCATTTCCCTGCGGCGCGGCCTTGCTTTTGGTCCGGCTTCCACCGGCGCTGCTACGTCCAGGCCTCATAGCGGTTTGCTTCTGTCTTCACCGAGTGTCCGTTTGTCTGCTGTGTGATGTCGCCGCCATCCACTTCAGGCAGCCCTTGGAGCAAGGGGGGGAGGGGGGCGGGGGCAGTCGATGCCTTCGACCTGATCCCAGCTTGTCCATCTCCTCGCAAAGCCCTGGGCTTGCGTAGTTATGGCAAGCCCCGCCTCCCGTCTTTAGGAGCCGGACCTCGCCTTCTGAAGTCGGCGTCTCCGATTCCCACCAGCCTCCGAGCAGGTATCGGGCGCTCACAAGTAGATTACTGGTGCATTGAGTCTTTTGCAGCACACAGCCGAGGCCTCGGGAAGCCTATCTCAGGATAATATAAAGGATATCGGGGAATGAGTGGCGGAGCTCTACCAGAGCACGTCCGCCATCTTCGCCTCCGTGGCCACGCCCCGAGTCTACCTTGAGTCATGAGCCAGCCAATGAGAGGAGGACCTTCCCTTACTCGTCACAGAGTGGGATGTGGTGTGACTTGTTTTGGAAGCGACACTGATGAATACAATACCCTGGGCATACAGGGCTTAAAACTGAAGTATTTAGGTTAGAGTCTATAGGTGGCACGCCCCCCTCGTCATGAGAGGAAGGACCTCGTAGCGCTTTGTAAATCTTCTATCCGGCAAAGTCTGGCTCCAGCAACCAGCAGCCTTCGCATTTACCACACGTACAGCACCTGGCTGCCTGTCCCGAACAAGAAGTGTCGGTCAGGCTGAACTTTGCTCTGCCTGACACTCATGTTTGGTAGAAAAAGGTGGTGGACGGGGCCCCTCCACCCTTAACGATGGGCTGACCGGAGTACAACACAATGTAACAACATTCCACTAAAGGTCACGTTGATCAGTAAGTGCTATCACACTAAAGTCCTTAGGTTTCTATTCACATAAGCAAAATTTGGAGCAATTAAAATTAAGATACACACAAAAAGGCAAAAGGTTCTAGAAACTTCTGGGGGTCAGGATAT